>JAJOOO010013924.1:0-42787 GCA_029582685.1 Solanum piurae | reverse complement strand
CTCATCAAATGTCATCCCAAGACTCACCTAAGTAAGACATGGTGAGGCAGCCCATACTACCTCTCCATACCACACACAAGTGATCCTTAAGGCTACACAAGACAAGCTCCATTCACATCTCAACATAAATCGTTCATTCAACTTAATGCATTTAAACAACTTCATTCATTAATGACATAAGGTGATCACATACATTGACTCACTTTCACATTAGCATGCTCAAACACCAACACTTTCATTAATTATCCCAATACGACTCATTCATTCATTATCATTACTAAGACACACCAAGATCTCCCTTAAATTTCTACTTGTGCAATGTCTAGATGATGTCCCATTCCACCACCTATCCTAAGTAGTACACCCTTAAGAGACCCTAGTTCATTCATTCATTAATGTGGGGGAAAGCCTTAACCGACATAGACCATGGAGCTTGACATGGAATCCCGATAGTGACCCTTACCGGATGAGGGATCCCCACTTGCCTAAGGTAGGGTCATTCTTTTAGCCTTTACGTGGTAGAGACCACTAGCTAGTCCTATGTGGGCACATAGTTAAGGGATATAAGGATTGCTTCTAAGTACCCACATCTCAACTAACGAAGGGGCACCCATCTTAAGGGTTGCTACTAAATACTCACATCTCAACTAACGAAGGAGTATCCACCCATCTTCATATCCTCTCGGTGCTAGACATTACTCCCCCACGGAGTTTGGACATTCATTGCATCCATTCATTTAGGGATAAGGATTGCTACTAAGTATTCTCATCTAAACTCACAAAAGAATACCCATCCTATCCCAACATTCATTCATTCATTTAGGGATAAGGATTGCTACTAAGTATTCTCATCTCAACTAACGAAGGAATACCAATCCTAACCCTCATTCATTCATTAAGGTAATTCTTGGATTCAAAGATGAGAAAACTTTTCATCTAGGAACCTCATTCACTTAAAGGAGTATTTTATGAGACTATCCTTAAAATAGACCCAACATTCATTCATTAGCATTAACTCCCATTTTTGTCATTCATCCTTCACTGGGTGTGAGAGTAGGTAAACATAGTCTATCCTAACCTCACCCTCATTATAAGTCATTCAAAGAAGACAACAACCAAGCATAACACATAAAGTGTCTACACAAGGTCACCTTTCATGCTCTTAGACCATACATAAATTTACATCATATTACATTACCTTCACATAATCAACATTACTCAAAACAACAACCATCCAACTTTGCCTACAAGGCCATGATCACAACATGCTTATAAAGATAAAACCTTACAATTCTAACATCTACAACATATATATATATATATATATATATATAAAAAATACTAGAATCAATAATCTATTCACAACTTCATCATCATCATAAACCTTAGATCACAATTGCCCATTCAAGGCCAACATCCAATGTAACACAATTGACCATCAATTCCTCATAATTCAATTTAGAACAATACATAAATCAATAGCCCATAACAATCTACACATTAATATCACATTATTAGCTCATAATCAATAGACCCACTTTAGACCCAAAAATTAAGTCTGTTTCAAAAAGAATAACCCAATTTCGTTTTTAGTTTGTTTAAAAAAGAATGACCCATTTCCTTTTTTTTGCAACACTTTAACTTTAACTTTTCACGTGGCATGTTTAAAACCACAAAATTAAAGGGCATTTTGGTACATTTAACATAACTTTGATTTTGAACCACAAGATTAAAAAGTAAAACTAGGTCATTCTTTTCAAACGAAGGAACTACTTGTTAGGTTAAAACTGGACAAACATATTGAAATATTGAAATGAATGAGTATTTGTTAGACCAAACCATTGTCTTCTTCCTCCTCCCTCAACTTTCTCATAGTCTCCATCTTTGAGCTTAACCCATCTCCCAAATTACTCTTCTCTACCCCTCACCGACCAAGAATGCACTCTTACAGACTCAAAACCCAGAACAATTGAACAGGAAGAGGTTTTTAGAAGCAGTGAGGTGTTTTGTTATAATGATGAGATTAGGCATTAAGCCAACTGTTGTTAGTTTTATTAATGTTTTTCCTGCTGTATCAGAAATATGGGATGTTAGAGTTGCTGATGTTCTTTATGGGTTGCTTGCGAAATTGGGTAATGCATATGCAAATAACTTGTTTGTTGTTAGTGCTGCCATTGTTATGTATGTTGAGCTTGGTTGCGTTGATTTGGTGACCAGAATACTTGTGAAAGAAATACAGAGATCTGGAACTCTATGATTAGCGGGTACATTTAGAACAATTTTCGTTTAAAATCCATTGATCTCTTTCTTGAAGCTGTAGAAGCAGAGGATGTTGTTACTACTGATGACGTGACATTTGTATCCGCTCTTATGGCAAATTCACAATTCACAGGTTATTTCGCTTAATGCTATGATAGCCACATATTCTAGGTGTAACAATGCTCTACTCTTTGTGGCGGAATGGTTTAGAACTAGATGTTGTTACCTTCGTAGCAGACCTGTCTACTTGCAGCTACACCGGATTAATTGATACAGGCCTTTAAATATTTGAGTTGATGGATGAAGAATACGAGATTCATACATCACCAGAGCACTATGCTTATGTGGTTGACATGTTAGGGAGAGCTGGACGGTTGGATGAAGCTCATAATTTTTCTAAGCAGTTGGGTGTTGAGGGTAATGTCTTGAGAAGATGGGGATCACTCCGTGCAGCCTACAGAGTGCATAGAAATTTTGAATTGGGGAAAACTATTTCCAATAAGCTGCTTAAATTAGAGGGGAGTGATGGAATTTTTGGTTATCAGATTCTCCTTTCAAATATATATGCAGAGGAAGGAAACAAGCAGTTTGTCGATAACGTCAGAAGAGGAATGCGAAAAATGGGACTGTCAAAGGAGATTGGCTGGTACTTCTGGATATCCACACTGTTTTGTATCTAAAGATAAGAAGCATCCTCAGTAGTGCATGATATATGATATGTTGGGATATTTAACCATCCATATGAAGGATGCTGTCTATAAGCCTAAACTTGAACTAATACAAGAGTGGATCTACGGGCTAGAAGAATAAAAAGCTATTAGTTCTCCCACTATGTTGTTGTTCTCCCACTATGTAACTTTGTATTCATGATATTTTTCGACAGGATTTTCTATAGTTCATATGATTGTAGTTTATCAATGACCAGCTGCCTTTGAAACTCGAGGTAATTAGGTTGTGTTTTAGCTTTTTTTAGTTTAGTTTTTTGTTCTAAATTATGCCTTTTTACTTTGAAAAGATACTCAGAAGTAGGATATTCAGTTAGTGAAATGTATGTTTAATTCTTTATTAATACAGATTAGTCAAGAATATCCATTTTACGTTTTTGGTGGGAAACGAGGAGTCTGAGATAGCAAAAAAAGCGTCTTATAAAAAATGACAACTTCTATCGAGCTGTCTGATTGACTGAAGCACATTTAAGTTAGGTGACCAGTTCTTTCCTTTGAATATCTTATACTTGTCTTGCAGGTTGACTTTTAAACTGTTGTATTAAGGAATTTCTTTGATATAGTGTTTGCAAGTTCATGATTGTTTTTATATTGGAGCAAAATGGAATTAATAACACTAGTTACGGTTGGTCCAGATAACTATTAATATGTCTACTAAGGTTGGTTCAATCAGTGGGTCATTATAGTTCATCTTTCAATAGCATGATTTCAATATATAGACCCTTTTGTTGTGTATTTTCCAAATTGTCTTATCAAACATCTAAGAAGTACTTAGGAAATCATTAAGAACCCCTAATAGCTTGGCAACCTCTTTAATTTCACAATCATTCAAGGCTCTCCTAAAAAGTAGATTCCAACTGCGTTGACTCCAGGGTTGTTCCACAGTGTCATTGTTCTGCATACTCAATGTTTATAGAAGAGGGAATAGGTTTCTCAAACTGTCTTCCTCTATCTATATTTCATTCAAGAACTCAGTCTTCCGACCATCCCCAACACTAATACATATGTTGTTTTTGAAATGTGGCCATAGTCTTCTAATGGTCGACCAAACACTGCATCCAAATGTTCCCATCACCTCTTCAGTTGTCCACCATTTAAATAAACCATACTTTCCTAATATAAATCTGTTCCATAAGGCTCTATATTCTATACATAATATCCATAGACACATATGGAGTAAACTATTGTTTTAGAGACTTAGGTCCTTCAATTCTAGCCTCCTTGGTTTTTGCTAAGTGTGAGAGTATCCCACTTCACCAAGTTGTAGCCTTCCCTTTCCTCCTGAGCCTATTTATTTTCTACTCAATGTTCTTGTGGACTTGAAATAAACTCATCATATAAGTAGGTGATTCATATAATACTGACTTGATGAGGGTCACCCTACAACCTAGGGACAAATACTAGCTTCTTCACCGGGCTTGTTTCCTCCCACATCTCTGCAACACCACATTGCAAACTGCCAACTCTTTGTTCTTAACACCCAAAGGTAGTTCCAGATATTTTGTTTGTTTTGCATACCTAGAAACTCAATGTCTCAAGTAGCCCAAGAAAATTTTCAACTTGGTTGAAAAGGAGGAGATGACTCTTCAGACAATTGACACGGAGGCATGAAATGATCTACTAAATAGTGAGTATAGCCATTTTCCTCATAGAATATAAGAGCATCATCAACATAGAATAAGTGTGTGATCTCCAGCTCTTTCCTTCTCCCAACATGTCACGCCCCGAGGCTACCCCCTAAGTGCAGACATGAGTGTCCCTAAGCTAACCCTGGTGGCATATCATAAGCATACTAAATAAACTGAAGAAAGGAAATATTGTGTGGAAGCTAAATCATAAGATAAACTGCAATGATGGGGACTACCCATAAACTATTTGAGTATATAAAACTGAGAGATTAACAACAACTAAAAAGTCAAAACTCAAATACTAAAGTTGAATCTAACTATGTCTGAAAATAACCTCTAAATGACTAGAAGTGTTGGGACATGCCCCAGCTAACTCTAGCAAAACTGAAACTAAAGACTAAAAGCAAAATAAACATGTATGTCGTCCTCGGAGAATGAGGACTCACAACTGATACTGCTGAGCTGAAGATTGGGAACTGATCTATGCGTGATCTGAAAGCTGAGAACCTGGACCTACATCACGAGAAGATTTAACTCAGAGTATGCGTCAGTACTTGAAAGGTACTGAGCATGTAGGATAGAATGAAGTTGAACAATAATCATAACTGAAACACAACATATATCTGAGCAATGATAAGAGATAAGCATGACACCTAACTGAGGATACTGAACATGAAATAACTGAATGCAATGACCAAGTTTATAACATGCTGAGATTGAATACTGAATTGCACTGATAACATGGCCAATGCAATAGGATTTGACTGAACTGTGGGAGCTACTAATAACCGACATAAAGCCACATGAGCTAAATATGGAGCCCGATGTATACTCCACATCAAGAGGACCTAATATATGCAGCTAGAGGTATAGAGGCATGCTGGCGTGATCACTAAAATGTAATGCCCAACATAGGGGACTTAACCTACGAGGCACGTAGTTCTGGGTCTTGAGGGTGACTGACCCTAGTACACTCGATATTAAGATTCTCCCAATTGATTAAGTAATTAACATTTTATGACTGAAATGTTGTAATATTGAATAGCTCAAAATACTCGCATGCAAACTGAGAATGCAACATTAATATACTGATAATGGACATTCGAAAATTGAGGCATGCATGTATATATCTGAAATATCTGACCTAGTATGTGGTATTCATGAACTAAACGAACTACATAGCTAGGGTTTTGAATTTATGAAAGAATCTACACAAAAATATACTGAATTCATGATAATCTGACTTGGATCATTCTAACAGCTAAAACCAAGAATTTCTAACATTCAAGAAACCCTAGGTTTAGATAATATTAGGGGAATCAAGATTCTGACAATATAAGGACCTAATGGGTGAAGGAATAGTTTCATTGCGGAACTAAAGTGTTTTCTCCTTGGAATGCTTGACCCAACTTACTTAGCATAATATCAGAGAGATATATTATAACAAAAAAACATATAAAACATAAGCAAGCAATTAACAGATATTGAAGAGCAAACAATAGATAAGAGGTAATACGAAGCAATCATAAAAAAAGAGATAATATTCTCCCCCTTTGGCATCAGCAAAAAGGAAAGAACATAGAGTTTAACAAAAACAATAGTAAAACCATAAAGTCTTAAAATGAGAAACACAGCCCATTAAACATCACAGTAGCAAAATAAAATAGGAGTGATAGAAAGGAAAGAATCCAATACGAAAATAGAAGGTGCAGATTCTCACAGTAAGAGTGAAGATCATCAATAAAGGAGGCTGAAGTTCAAAATACATAAATCAAGAAAGATCACAAATCAAGGAAGATCATAAATCTAGGAATATCCCAAAACAGCTCCCTTCACTCAGGGAAGCAATAAGATCACGAGCAGATCTCCTACAAACATATTCAATCAAAGAGGATGCAAGACTGAATAAAACAAGAAAGGAAAGTATCTCCAACGACTATATTTAACCAAGGAAGCTGCAAAAACTGATGAATTAGAGACACAAGGAAAAGATCTCAACGTCTATATACAAGTAAATTAAAGCTGAATCAAAGGAAAATGAAGATTAGCCTTAATCTTTATTCTTGGAAATAAGGATATCTTTCCTTCTTTTCCAAGGATCAAATCTCTTAGGTTGCCATCTCTTCACAAGAAAGATTCAAATCTCGACTCTATAAAAAGGCTTCCTGCTGCAAGTGGAAAGATTGCACAACGCTATGAATCATCTCACTACTCCCTACTCTACTTTTCATAAGCATTGTATTACCTAGTTCTACTATGTAACCAAAAAAAAAGAAAAGAGAAATATTGTTGGTAAGGCTTTGTATTAAAACAAAAGAGCGAAAAGAAATTGAGTGTCAACTGTGAAACCCCATTCAAACTTTGTACTCACATCAAAGGTTACAAAAGCTAGAAGAGAACACCCTTGCAACCCAAGGGGACTAGACGTAAGATCCACATTGGATCCCAACCAGTATAAAACATCTGTGTCAAGTTTACTTTCCGCGTTTACAATTTTATTCATACTGATCTGCTAACAGTATTCGACTGAGCCATCTCTCAAGGAAACTACGTACTAAACAAAAAAAAAATACAACAATTCACCCCCCCCCCCCTCTTGGACTTTTAGTGATAACCCGATCGGAGGTCAATCTTGGAAAAGTAACTCGCCTCTTTGAGTTAGTAAAATAAGTCATCTATTCCTGGAATATGATACTTATTCTTAATGGTCACCTTATTCAATTGTCGGTAATCAATACAAATACGAAGTCCCATCGAGATATACTCGGTCGGATGAAACTGTTATCCAACAAATCTTTCAATTGCTCCTGTAAATCCTTAAGTTCTACTTGAGCCATTCGGTAAGGAGGAATAGAAATAGGCTGCATATCTGGGAGAAGGTCAATAAGGTCACTACCGAAGTCTATTTCCCTTTCTAGAGGAATACAAGGTATATCATCTGGGAACACTTCCTAATACTCATTAACAACCGGGACCGACTCAAGAGTAAGGGTTTCAGAAACAATATCCCTCACCCTAACTAAATTGTACATGCAACCCTTAAAAATCATCTTTCTAGCCTTAATATAGGAAACAAACTGACCCTTAGGCATATAATTTCCCCCTTCCACTCAAGTATAGGCTCATTCGGAATTTGAAACTTGACTACACGAGTTCTACAATCGATGGAAATCTATAACAATAGCGCAGACAATCTATATCGAGAATAACATCAAAATCTAGCATATCAAGCTCTACCAAATCAACAAGAGTAACTCTATGGAACAAGGAGACGGGTCACTTTCTATAGACCCTGTTAGCCACAATAGAATCACCAATAGGAGTAGAAATAGAAAAAGGATCTAACAACACATCAGGAAGCACATAAAATATCATAGCCACAGATGGCGTCAAAAAACATAAGGTAGCACAAGGACCAAGTAAAGTATAAACATCAAGTTCAAAAACTTTTAACATACCGGTAACCACATCTGGAGAACCATCTTTTACACCATCAATCTGAAGTGCATAGAACCTATTTTGCTTTGGAGTATTAGAACCCGAACTACTTGGACCGGATGAAGGATAAGGTTGAGTCCTATGACAATTATCTTCTTCATTCTTAGCAACCGAAGGATGGTCTCTTATCTTGTTGTGCATCTTACCACAACTAAAACAAGCATTGGAACCCACTGGACATTTGCCTTCATGCTTTCTTCCACACTTAGTACAATTTGGCAATAAAGATCGATTACCATTCCCTCCTAGAGGCTTAGGGTTAGACACCCTATGTTTGTTGAAATTAGGAGCATTGAAGGAACCTTTCCCGAAAAACCTTTTTCGAAACCTAGGATGACCATGTCCATCGGACCTTGCATAAGAGAAATTACCATCAACAGTTTTAGTTGTCTTTGTCTCTGTAGACCTCTCCTTAAGTTTCTCCTCTCCAATTTGTTGGTCATGAATCATGAAACGATAAATATCCATGTCGTGGACAAGCATAACAGTATGTCATTTTTTTTGCACCAATTCGGACACACTCGAGACTAACTTGCTCATCTTTGCCCTATAGTCAACAACTATAGAAGGAGCATATCTTGACAATTGAGTGAACCTCAAAGCATATTATTTCCCATTCATGTTCCCTTGTCGGAGATTAATAAACTCAAGAACTTTTGCCTCCCTCATATCAAGAGGAAATAACCTATCAAGGAAAGTGGCCTTGAACCATTCCAACTGTAGGGGACCCGCATCTTTCAGTCTTGCTTCCTTCTTCAACCAAATTGAGCAACACCTTTAAGTTGATAAGCGGCCAATTCTACCTTTTCCATCGGAGTCACTCCCATAATAGCCAACACCTTACAAACCTCATCAATGAACTCTTGAGGATCTTGCTGAGCCTTAGAACCAAAGAATTCTGGAGGATTCCTCCTAGTGAAATCCCTCACTCTACATGACGCCGTACCCACATTTGGGTTCACAGGGACCACAACCTCTCTATTGTCTTGGGCCTTCACGGCTTGAGACAAAACTTGAAAAGTAGTCCTAAACTCCGCATTAGTCAGTTGCTCAGTCAAAGGGTCAACCAGATCTTGAGGAGCTTGAGGAGGAGCTTCTTGACCAACATTTTCTCCCTCATTCCTTCTAGAAAAATCTCTTTGATTTGTCATATCCTATTGACCATTGGGTAAGGATTAGGAGAGAGACAATATAGAGTCAAACTCTATCTCATGACTTAGAGTGAAGAAAGAAGTGAAGTTTCATAAACATCTTATTGCCTCAAATTCATAAATGTGTCCCTCTTTACACTCATGAATAGGACTCTACTTGACGTGGTTTTTAGATATCCTAGAACCTTTCCAAATCTTGTGCTCTGATTACCAAGTTGGTCATGGCCCAGGGGTACCCCCTAGATGTAACATGGCATGCAAGACTCTGAGAGGCCTCATATAAGCCACTTAGATTTCATAGTCAAGATAATAGAAATTGATAAGATTTAAAACATTTTTAACATAACCAAAGTTTTATAAAACAAAATGGAAGCCTAATACTTGTCTCAAAAACCATCTAATACAATAGAATCTTAGGACACAACCCATTCATCGATGTTCAAAACTAAAATGAAAAGAACATAAGTAAAGTAGTGGCTAAATCCTCGGATGAATGAGGACTCATCAATCTTCAATTCTTCTTCTACTATAGATCCTAGACATAAGGATGAGAATCAGAACGTCGGATCCTACATTTGGATAAGAAAAGTAGGCAAGAGAATGCGTTAGTACAAAAATGTACTAGATATGATAACTTGCATAAACCTAACATAAGAGTTAGACAACATAAGTCATAAAGCATAATCAATGCACATAATAGATTATTTCAACATATAAGGGGTACTTCTATATGTAACCTCAATTCATACTTAGTCAAGACATGGGTAACCGCCACTACTCTTACACATCATGGAAGGCAACTCAAGAAACAATCTAAGCTCATCGCCTATCATAACATATACTAGCTTATCTTTTAAAGACATTAGAAATCGCCTCGTGCCTTACTATAAAGGAACATGGGTAATCAGCTCTATCCCTTCTTACTTTGGGATCATGGGTAGTCGACTCTTGTCCCTCTTACTATAAGATCATGGGTATTCGCCTCTTTTCCAAAATACTTTAGGATCATGGGTAGTCGCCTCTTGTCCTTACATACTTTAGGATCATGGGTAGTCGCCTCTTTACCTTACATCATGTGAATTGGGTATTCACCTCTTATCTTTCTATCATATGACATGGGTACTCGCCTCTTGTCTTTTACTTAGGATCATGGGTATTCGCCTCTAGTCCGACTCTAAGGAATATGGGTAATCACCTCTTATTCTTCTCATTAGTTGTCATGTGTAATTGCCTCTAGCCTCATCATTTTCATAGTTCCTAAGCTTAGATTCATTTTAGGGGAGAAATCATTTCAACCTAGAATCATTCAATGAGAAGAAGCCTTTCACATTCATACATAAGAAAATCATGTGGGAAAGATCCCTTCCACAACAATTACATCAATAATCAACAATTCATAACATATGCTTCACTCTCAAGCAATTTATATCATAATCACCACATATGCTTCAATCTCAAAGCAATACATATCACATCTTATTTATCCTATAAGAATGCACATCAATCCATAAATTCTCCTTTCATAGAATAAAACCCATTTACATTAATTTCTTCTTAGAAACATTGGTTAAGCATGGGTATATGGAAATTCAACATAAAAGCATGTAATTCTCTCAATTCATGCATAAGAATTCATAATTCCATCAATTGAATGAACATTCACAAAGATCCATAACCTAGAAGAAAACCCTAATTCAAATTGGGGAATTTCTACTTTCAATTGGGAGAACTTAGGGGATCCATGGATCCAAGAATTCCATGGATGAAAAGCTATGATACGTTGCTATCAAAGCCCACAAACAATTGGAGAATGGCTACTTGACCTTGAGTCCTAGCTTCAACCCTCCTTCTTCAAGTTCTAGAGAGAGAAATTATTTTGAGAGAAAGAACCCAATTTCTTTTGGTGAATTCAAGAGAATTACATGAATGGGTAAGTTTTGGGGTTAAAATCACTTATAGAGGTCCTAGGCATGGGTAAAATGACATAGTATTGTTTTATAGATATCTGGAAAAGACCTAAAAGCCCCTGAACTTAGAGTTGATGCAACCTCCACATGGATAGCTTCACGAGCCGTCAAGGACTTCACAGCTCGTTGTGGTGGTCGTTGTCCTCTACCACTAGCTTGGTAACCTACCCCAAAAACTCACCTTCCTTCACGACTCCTTCAACGAGCCGTCAAGTGGTTCATATGGAGAGTCAACATTTTAGCTAGCTACTACCTCTCCTCCAAATCCATCACCATGACTCATTGACCTTTAAACAAGTTGTTTGGGTGCTCATTGCAGGGGAGCCTTTCTTGGTTGAATTCTGTGAGCCACCACGGGCTACACCATGCCTCGTGGAGCCTTTCATGGCCCGTCTGGTCCCTCGTGAAGGGTGCCCAAGTTCAGTTCTTGACTTGTGACCTATAACTTGGCTAACTTGCTTAGTCTACTAGATTCTGAGATGTTACACTACTGTTGTTACTTCTCATCCCCCATTGGTACATGCGATGTTATACAAGATGGGTCATCTAGACCAATCTAATGAGTTATTTCCTTCTCTGGCTGAGGCAGCTATCCCCCCGACTAATTTAAAGGGCTAATTGTTCTACCTTAGCTCTTATTTGAGCTAAGTTGCAGGAGCACCAAGTGTTGATCACCGCACATGGCCTAGCCTTTGACGCCCTCACGGTGTGAGTTGAGGCATATTATCAGGGAGGCAGCCAGTCCGTTGAGGTTACAACCTTGAGAGATGATTTTCTAGTTTGAGACGTGACGTGGATAAGCTTAAATCCACTGATTTGTTTATGTTGTTCGGCACTGTGGACCTTCTCGAGGTTCTGAGTACAGAGATGCTAGTTATTTCTGAGATCCCTCCGCCTACTACGACGAGAGATGCTGTTATAGCTGATGATGATACCGATTCAAATGCTCATGTTACTGATGAGGAGGAGCTTGGGACCCGTGATGCAGCTATATATGATGACTTGGAGGATCTAGAGGGTGCGATGGTGAAGAAACCTATAAAGGGCTCTCTTCGGGATACTTGTATGATTGACTCCAGTGAAGCAACAGATAGACATGAGTCGAGCACTGATGACCAAATTAAGAGAGCCCCAAATGTACAGTGTTAACCTCATGCTTAGCCTTACAGGAGGATCTTGACTCTCTTTTAGTTTTACTTTTGAGAGAGTATTTTATCTTGCATTAAGGACAATGTTAGGTTTTGTTTGGTGGGGTGAGGCATCTTCATACCTACATCTTTGGGTTGCATTTAGCTTGTTTTGGATGCTTATTTTTGCGAAAGTTGGTGTTTGATCAAAAATAAATTTCACCTCTTGATTTTTGTGTTTGTAAATCTATGGTTGTTTTCTTTCATATTTGAGTATCGATTGCAATCAATACCGATGACTTGAATAGTTCTCTTGATTGAACAATATGTTAGTGCAATTCCAATGAGGCAAAATTTTAGTTGCATAAGTCATGTGTAAACTCTTAGCATCTCATTTTGACTAGTCGATTGTGGAAAAATGACAAATTGATGATCGTTGTACATGAGCTAAATTTGTAGAATCTTGATTGATCATTGTGTTGAATGTCGAGTGTGGTGTGATTGTCTTGAAATATGTAGTCGGTGATACCTAGAACTTGTCATGTTGGTATGATTGACTAATGTAAGCGAATTATAGAGATGATCTTTGGCACAAATTTTGGAGAGTGAACCAAATTGCTACTATAACTCTTTGTGATCACCTTGTTAGAGTGTGAACCTAGCTTAGCACCATTTTAGCTTAACCTTTTCTTATAAACTAAACATGAACACATTTGACCTCTTTCCCTATCACCTAAAACCTTCATGAAGCATTGGTCCATTTCAATAGTCAACTTAGGCCAAAAGTGTAACGACCCGTAAAACGAATAAGTGAAACTGGAGCCTAACTAGTGTGTCTTGGAGTTGATGTGAGGTTTGAGGTGGTAAAATGTTGTCCCGAGTTTTGGTTGAGGAGTTTAGGGGTTAAACGTCAAGATACGACTCCCCAAGGACCACCCTAGGGGTCCTTGAGGAGGACCCTAAAGCCTAACCCCAAGACCCCAAAGAAAACCAAAACTGCCTTAAAACTTGGTGACCTACGGAAGGGGACCACGCCCCGTAGATGGGCTCCGTAGGTCAAGTCCCAAAAAACCAGGTTGCTGAACCAAACCACGGAGTACCAGTATGGCCCGTGGTCCCACCTACGGACCGTACGTAGGTGGTTCGTGGTTTGCACCTGTGTGCTATCAAAATCGGCAAAGTTGAAAGGTAGGTTAGTGAATTCCTCCCCTGGTTAGTTTAGTTCATGGACGGTTATTATTTGTTTATTAACATATTTTAAGGGTTTTTAATGTATTAAAACACATTTTTGAACTCATTATTTCAAAATCACAAAATAGAACCCACCTCTCTTCTCAAAAGTTCTCTCTCTAGAAACCTCCATTGGAAGTGAATACTTCAAGCTTCCAAGGTCAAATCATCAATTTTTTCAAAGGATTTTCGTGGGATTCTTCTCTAAAAGGTATGGTGGACTTCATACTTGACTTATTTTCTTTCAAGGAGCCAATTTCAAATGTGATTTCAAATCTCCGATGTTTCCCCAAAAACACTAGATTTCAACATATGCATGGGTTCGATTCTCAAGAATTTCCAAAGGCTTTATTGCATTGATTTATGAATGAGTTATGGATTTAAAGATGAATTAAGATGATTTATTCCTAGAACCCATGTTTTCCCCTAATTTCCTATGTTGTGATTTGTGATTGGGATTTGATTGATTATGAAGTAAGTGAATTGTTTATGTGTATATGGATATAGAATGTTGAAATTATGTTATTACTCTTGCCTGATTGTATTGATCTAAGGTGTGTGGTTGAATGTGATCCATGGCCTTCAAAGGTAAGGTATGAAGGTTAAGGTATGATTATGATGTGAAGAATATGTATGTGAATTCAATGATAGTATGATGACCATAAATAGAATGTAATAGTGTTTTGAATGAAAGCATATTCTCAGTTAACACTCATCAATGATGATGATAGAATGTGAAGAGTTTCTTCAATGTATTGTTGAATCTTGAATTGGTAGGCGTAAGGCATATTTCTCTTATATTGATGAATGTGTCTTTAACTTAATGAATATGAATCGATATGATTATGTCATTCCTTTCATAAATTATCTAATGTAATGACGACTCTTGAATCGATAGGCTTATGGCATTCCTTTCCTAATGAGTCACTAAACTAATGTACCTTAAATTGATAGGCTTATGGTTTCCTTTCATGTGTATACTAAATGTAATGATGAACCATGAATCGATAGGTTTATGGCATTATTTTCATGAGGATTCAAATGAGCTATCCTAATAATGAACCATGAATCGATAGGCTTATAGCATTCCTTTCATGTGTAATAATGTACTTTGGGTCGATAGGCTTATGACATTCCTCTCATGTACAATGATCTAATGTGAATGAAATATTGTATGGGAATGTAGGCTAAGCACCGAGTGGATATGGTAAGATGGAAACTCTCCCAATGTTAGGCTAGGGTTACAATGAACATCTTCCTATCCCATAAACTATGTTCCCACATGGGTCCTAGCTAGTGGATCACTTAAGATAAATATTACCGGTCTTACCTTAGGCAAGTAGACCACCTTTTTACGGTGTGGGGTTATATGACATCGAATTCCATGTCAAGCTTACATGTTCTATGTCGGTTAAACGCTTATTCCCATAATGTGAGATGTGCATTATGGTTTCTTGAGGAGTTTTATGAATTATGGGTGGTAGTATGGGATGCCATCCATGCATTGCATGAGTAGGCTTTGAGAGGGTCATTGTGAGTTCTCTAAGTCTTAATGACTAATGTATGAATGTGTCCTAAATGAAGTTAATGAAGAATGTTGACTCTTATATGCTTAAATGTAAAGATGCATGCTATACTTGGATTGTTTATGAGTTATTTCCTTGTTATGACTTATTGTATATGAATGTGTCTTGCTTATGGTGCCTTCAAAGGAATACTTAGTGTGAGTAGTAGTATGGGTTGCTACTTGCACATGGCACAAGTATGACTTAGGGGTTGTCTTAGGTGATGGTCCTTATGTGATGATATGACTTATGTAATGTTTATGTCTCTTATGTATGAGTATTGTATGAAGATGGAAAGGTTGAATGGTAAGTTCACTTTTGGTGACCTTAATGTGGTACTTTAGTGTGGATGGTGGTATGAGACGCTATCCATACATTGCACAAGGTATAGCATGAGGGTTATGTGAGGTGAAGGATTGATGTGAAGGTAATGGTTTATATGTTGATTCTGTCCAAATGTGGATAAATGCCTTGTATGTTAGTTATGTTTTAATATTATGCCTCGTATGTTTATGTTCATGAAGTTTTCTCAAAATTCCATAAAAGCATGACTTTCAAATAAAATGTTTGTTTTAAGCATGTTTTTTCATGGCTATCATACTTAGTACTTAATTGTGTTAACCCAGTATTCTTCTTGTTTTACTACAAGTGTAGGTTCGGCAAGTGAGTTGCTTTCTCTATAGTTGAAGCTTGAATTTGAGGTTCTCCAAGATTTAGTGGTATGTTCTCATATATCGAGGACAAATACTTGAAGTTTTCCTTTCTCTTCTTTCATGAAAAAAACTATTGTTAGACTTTTTGATTGTAAAGGGTTGTGTCCATCCCTACTTATGTTTCAGATGTTGTGTTTAGATGGCCATGTGAGACAATACACTTCCACTTTTTTTTCATGAGTTTTAAATGGGTATTTTGATTGTATGATTTTAAATGAAGTTTTAATTTCGTACTATTTCTATTATCGAATGCAAATAAATGCTATGAGGCTTGTATAAGACCCCTTCGGGGTCAAGTACGTTGTGTCACATCTAGGGGCTAGCCTTGGGTCGTGACAAAAACCCTGTGTGGTGAAATATGACGAAAGTCAAGAAGTTTGTGAAAAAATTACCCTTGATGGATCGTGTTGAAAAAGATTGAACCCCTCCATAAAATAAGAGAAGAAAAGGAAAAGAAGAAAAAGATTGAAAAAGAATCTTGTAATGAATCGTGTGCAATGGATAAAAGAAAAGGGGTGTCCAATGAGTCATGCTTAAAATAACTTGGGGTGGATTGTGATAATAAAAAAGAGTGAAAGAAAAGGAGAAAAAGTGAAATTCAAGTCATGCTTCATGAATGTAGAAGACATTAAGCCAAAATGATCATACCTTTACTCTCAGCCCCGTTACAAGCCTTGGAAGACCTTAGTGATCTTGATTTAGCTTAATGTCATGTTGATTGGAAAATATGGGAAAACATATGGGTAGAATCATGCATATTTTTATCTTTGAGAGTGTGAGAGTTGATTTTGATTCCTTAATTCTTAAATTTGGATGAGTTTTTTGGGGCCATGGAATTACTCTTGATATGTGAGGGCATTCAAATACATTTGTTGAGCTTAAATTTGCATATGAAGCAAGCATTGTGAGCTTGATCTCTATTTGATGATGGCTAGTCACAATTTGAAACTTATAGTGCACAATTCAACATTGCATGGGTAGATTGAACCTTGTGTGCATTCATATTGAGTCTCTAGTAGAACTATTTGTAGAAATCTCTATTGAATTGATTGATCTTGTGTTTTCCTTGAGTACAAGCAAACGTTTAAGTTGGGTGTGTTGATGAGTGGGGATTTCAACTCATTTAAGACTCAATATTCAAAGTTTTAGTCTCCTCAATGCCCATTGTATGCTCTAAACTGTTGCAAAAAAGCGTATTTGCATCAATTAATGCAGAAGAGCAAGGCAAGGTCATTACCTGGAAAAAAAGAGTGAAAAAGCAGAAGAAAAGCAAGGCTGGTACTCGGTGAGTCGTCGAGTGGATCTTCAGCTCACCAAAAGTTCCAACAGGCTAGCATATAGACAAGACCAACCCGGAGAGCAAATTGATGGTTCATCGACACGCTGAATGGATCGGTAATGTCAACCTTGATCGCCTAAATTACATAAGAGAGATGGTGAAAGGCCAAGCCAAGAAAGTGATGGAAGGGAGCACTTGCGCATCGCCGACCAGGTTGGTGAATCCCGACTTATTTTTCCAAGTGCTACGAAGCTAAAATTTTGGGTACTTATAAATGCAATTTTCAAAAGAAGAAAAAGAGTCCCCACATTGTCCAGTTCTGGGTTTTTTATCCTAAAATTCTGAACATTGTTTTTGCACTTTTTGAGTAGAGATTTAGAGTTTGTTAGATTTTTAGCTTCAATTTGAACATTTTGGAGACTTGTGGATAGTTGCCCAAGCTGATGGACAACATAGTTGGTAAAGCTTTCTTGTTCTTTATTTTGTGTGGCTAAACCCCCCATTCTTGGGGGTATGATTATGTAGTTCAATGTTTCAATTAGCTTATGGGTGTTAGTATTTACTGATATTATTGTTGATTTGAAGTGGGTTCAATTAATAGTTTGAGTTATAATTGATGAATTCTAGTTGAAAATACAATTCTAGTTTAACATTCTTAGTTTACTTGAGAAAGAAGTATTAGAGTTAAAACTACCAGTTGATGATTGTAGTGATTGGGTTATTGTATACTTATCTTGAGAAAGTGGGTCTAAATGCAATCCCACTAATCTAGCTTGAAAAAGTAGATTGATTAAGGTATAGGGATGTTTATGTGTGTGCTTGTTGAGGTTCGAAAGAACTAGCTTGATTTGTGATAGTTGATTGAGAAATAGGTATTACACCTAAAGCCTAGCTTACCCTCTTAAGTTCAATAACATTTAGTAAATAATAATCACCCATTTAGCTAAATTGGCTTTCAATTTTTCACACTCCCAAGAAACCCTCTCCACTTGGTCTACATCTACAAACAATTAAAATACCATTTTACTTCGTAATCGAATTCTTTACCATATCACTCCCTATGGGATCGACCCCAACTCTTCGTGGTGTTTACACTTGTTAGCGACCATCGAAACTTAGAATCGGATGAAGTGTAGTTAAGAGTTATCAATATGGCCCCAAAAGGCCCTACACAATCCACCTAACATAAATTATACAAAATAATATAGTTTAAGAGTATAAAAGACTGTTTATATCATAAAGAGTTTGTCAAAAATGAAGTTGAAGTCTAACATTGTCTCAAAGACTTCTATTACACCCAAAGTGATTGGGACGTTACTCATTCATTACATTAATTATCTGAGAAGTAAAGACAATAAGCAATAAAGGTTCAGTCCTCGGAACATGAGGACTCACCACTTCTCAAAACTACTAAAGTGATCTCTAGCCACGGGGATGCGGAATCGAAGCGTCTGACCCTACATTTGGAAGAATGTAGGCAAGAGAATGCATTAGTATAAAGAATGTACAAAGTATGATAGCATTGAATAAAAGTTACCAAATCCTGCAAAAAGGACTTTTCGTGATATGCAAAAACCAAGTTAAAACATAAGATAAAAGGATAGAAAACATAATAATTATCATGGTCAATGCAAGCTAACCATCTTTAAAACACTTGTGAGATACTTCTTGAGGTAACCTTAGTTCATTATTGTGGGAAGTAGCCTTAACCGACATATAAACCATGTGATCTATAACATGGAATCCGGTGTTTAACCCACACTGAAAAGGGATGTCCTTACTTGCAAAACTAAGAACCTTAATTTTGTAAACTATATTTTAATCGCCCAATCACTAGCTAATTTCTATCTAAGATAATCATCGTCTATCTAAGACAACCATCCTATGGTAACGCATAGGGATGTGATAAGGAGATTGCTACTAGAAACCCGTCCTTTTGCGATGGGAGAGCTTCGATCTCAATATCCTCTCGGTGCTAAGCATAATTCCCATGAAATTTTTATTAATCTTAACTTGTCTTATCATTAAGAGACATGGGTATTCATCTTTTGTATTATCATAGACTAGCTCCTTAGACCATGTGTGAGAAAGCCTTACACCATCCATGATCTTTTCATAATAGCTTTTAAGGCCCATAATCATTCACTCTATGATAGAAACGCTCTACTACTAATGGAAATAATTTTTAAAGTGTGATCTATAATCATTGATGGAATATACGAATACCATACTAATCAAGACCTATTTAGGAAAATAACCCAAAAAACATTATGAGAAAATCTAGATGTTGTTCATGTCATGTGGCAAAGCTTCATAGAACATATAGATACCTTCATCTATAAGCTTACTTGAGTCATAAACATTATTTCATAAAACATGATTTTTTTTAATAATTCATAAGATTCATCATGTTTTCAAAGTCAATGCATCCTCAACTTCATTTACATCAATTTCATAAAGAAAAGTAATGAGTCCTAGATTTGGACTCATTTAGTGCTTTGTTTTGATAGTTTGTGTCCTCAAATGCCTAATTTATGCTATAAATTGATGTTAAATCATTGATCTTCAGGTATGTGTATTAAGGAGCAAAGCAAGGACACTAACAGGCAAAAAGGAAAAAAACAAGCTGAAAAGGTGGAGAAAGGCGAGCCTAGTGTTCGCCAAGACCACTTGGCGACTCGCCGAGTGGCTCTTCAGTCCGCCTTAATTTCTAGTGTGTCAGCCCTGAGGGAAGAAACCAAATCGGTGACAAGAAAAGGGCAGTCGGCGAATCGCCGATCAGTTTTGTGATGACAAGGTTGATCGCCCAAAGATACAGGACTTGAGGATGTTGAGAGCCAATGCATAAAGGTGATAGAAGAGAGCAAAGGGCGGTTCGCCGAACCACTCGGTGAACCCGACTTACCTCACCTAATGGCACTTCGTGGCTAATTGTTGGCGACTATAAATAGGATATTCAACTGTAAAATAACGAGCTTGCTACCATTTAGAATAATTTTGTTTTGTAGTTTGATAGTTTCCCAGTAAACTTGATGGTTTTTTTAGACTCAATTCGTAGATTTTTTAAGTGGGTTATTAATTTTTCTCAAATTGGAGCATTGTAGAGGCTTGAATACTCTTACCCATTTGATGGATAATCGATTTGGTAACCGTTTTTATATTTTTATGATGTTAGGCCAAAACCCCAATTCTTGGGGTGTGATCATGTGATTATAGGTTGAATTAGCTTATGGGTATTGCCTATTACTAATTTAAATCCTATATTGAAGTGGGTTTAATAACTAGCTGAGGTTTAATTTATGAATTGTAGTTGCAAATGCAGTTCTAATTTTGTGTTCTTAGCTTGCGAGAGAGAGAAGTTTTGGGACTAAGGCTTGTGATTAATGGTTTGTAGGTATTGGGTTGATATGGGTTCAGCTCGATAGTGTGAATCTTAAACCCAATCCTACCTATCTAGCTTGAGAGAGTGGATGAATTAAGGTGTGGGTTGTTCTTAATTGCTAAGCTTGGTGATCTTAAAAAAAATCACTTAAAGCGGGATAGTTGTTCGAGAGAAGTCTATTCAACTCATAGTCTAGCCTACCAACTGATATTTAGCTATTTATTAGTAGTTTCAATTACCCATATAGCAAAATTTGCCTATAATCGATCGCATCCCAATAATTCCTCTATTTGTTGTTATCTCAGCTTTGTGTGACTGCTTTGTAGTTATAATTGCAAAGAAAAATCCCCCATATGACATTCGTGTCAACCCTTTGATTTGTTTACTTGTATTTTTCGATAATTTCTATTCCTATAACTATTTACATCACATTTGTAACTTCATAACTGTACTTTGAACACATACCGCTCCTTATGGGTTCGACCGCAAATTAAGAACATGTTGAAAAGGTGAAGTGTTTGTTTGTCATCATCAAAAAGGAGGGAAATGTAACTCTGGTGTTTTGATGTTCCTCACAAACTATGCTCCTTGGTCCCATGAGTCATGTATATCTGGTGAAATGGAGAACAACAGTAAAGATGCCAAGACTGGTACAATTGGTGAGCACGGGAAAAAAGGATAGTGTCATCGACCAATAAGAGGACACTAGATTGTTTTTCTTAGAGGATAATATATCCTCATTGATATGAAACAATCTATTTAGGACAATTGAATACATTGAAGAAAAGCTTTCTTTTGTCTCTCGTGAACCCAAGATTTCAAGAACTGAAAGAGACCTTATATAGCTATCAAGTGTGTCTTTTGTTGTTGATCAGAAGCTTGTGTCTTGTGTGTCATAAATTGTAAGATCAGTTCCTAATCTACAAAGGAATATATCGTGTGTCTATGATCATAGTTAGATTTAACTATGTATGGTGAGATTGAAGTATCTATTAACTAGAGGTAGTTAATATAGTTTTGGCAATAGAGGTATGGCTTTGGCTCTCTTTGTAATAGGGGTGTTACAGATTGTAGGATTAAGAGTTTAATCCTTACATGTTTGATTGGAGTCTATATTCACTTGCTGCTTGAAGATAATGAAGACAATTTGAAATTCTTATTGGACAGGTCGTGGTTTTCCTCCCTTGAGTAACAAGGTTTCATGTAAAACTCTTGTTTGTGTTTTGCATTCAGTTGTTTATTTTCTGCACAGTTATTCTGTCAAGGGACTTGGTCCATTGACTACTAGTGAACGCATACATTATATCAATTGGTATCAGAGCCTTGACTCTATCTGGATAACACCAAGGGAGAGAATCATGTGAAATATGGTTGCTCCACTAAAACAGGATGAAGGTTAATCACCGTCTAGGCCACCTCTTTTTTGTGGTCAGTTTTATAGATGGTGGAAATTTTGCATGTATGATGATCTGTTGACTAAGGATAGTGAGCTATGAGATTTTATTCTCGATTGTCCCTATGTGCCCACCGTCAATGTAAAGGATGGGAATATCACAAGGGTTGTTCCTAAAACCCAACACCAATACAGTGAAACTGACAAAAGGAAAATTGAAAAGAATCTCAAGGCCAAGAAGCTCAAGGTCAAGAAGTTGTGGAGGGCTTGGATTTTATGGCCATAGAAATTACTAATGTTGTTTTATGTGCATTGCGGAATCCTTCAACCCCTGCACACAAAATTAAGCTTCAACCATCTGAAAATTGCAACTGTTACTTTGGGTTCAGAATAGACCCCTTGACTAATGACTTTAAGGTGGTTTACTTTTTCTAGAACTAGATGAATATGCAGTGTCTTTGTCACGCCAGAGCCTACACCATGGGCGGGACTGGCACTCAAGAACCATTTTCTGGCCCCAAGCAAACCCTTGTCCTGGCTTACTACTCAGCGGAAGACTTACTCATGAAGAAAGTACTTTAAAAAGTAAACTGAAAGCTCAATATATAACTAAGAATGTTTTATAAATAAACATTCACTAGCCAAAGTGGCAACTCAAGTCTCAAATTAACTGAATGGAAATGGAAAGACTCATGAACTAACAATAACTAACTGTCTATGAAGCCTCTAACAACTGAGATAGACGTTGGTACAAGTCCCACGACATCCTAAAAATTAGAATACTAAAAACAATATAAAGGGGATCATTCAAAAACAAGGTGGCTCACCAACAAATCTAAAGCTCAACTGGATAAATGATGCGCTTGATGCAGATCTTGGTTACCTGTATCTGCATCATAAAAAGATGTAGGCCAACTGGCATCAGTACATTGAATGAACGAGCATACGAGGGTAATTCTAAAGCAAGACATAAGCTTGAAAGGGAACTGAAAGAACATACCTAGTCTCAACTCAACTCAACTCAACACATTTCAATATAAAGCAGTAATATAAATGCAATATAAAGAAAAGCTATTAAAACATGTAAATAACAACTCTGTGTATTGAAAAATACAATATTACTCAGTTTGTATGCAAGGATACAATTTAAACTTTGTTGTATATGAAAATACAAGGTAATTATGTGTATATAAGAATATAAAAAATATCTTTGTGGGAGTTTCTATAAACGACAACCATCACTATAAGCTATGTGATGATACATCATCTTGCATCATGCTGACAGGGTCGTCCTATACCTTGTCGGGGTATAGAAACTAACTTACTAAGTGGATCCACTAGTCAATGATAAAATGCACTAAGGAATCATCTAAAAAGTATGACCCTTTTCTACCCATGTTGGCTACACGGTTTATGGACACCATGAATTATCTGAACTCAACTTGTCCCCAAATCGATTCGTAATACTACTCCCAAAATGTAACTAGCTCATATGTTTAAAAACAAAACTCTTTCGGTGGTTTGAGATAATTATTCAAAGAAACTAGGCCAAGGGCTCTCTTAGAAATCAATGTTCCCTTTCTTGCTTAAATGTGAAAACATTTACTCTTTACTCAAAAACTAACTCAAAGGCTCTTTTTGAAATCAGTGTTTCCTTTCTTGTTTAAATGTGAAAACATTTACTCTTTGGAATTAAATAGTTCCCATATACTATTTTGAAGAAAATAAACTTCATTTGTTTCTCTTTACTCAACTCAAAACTCAAGTCTTAAAACAAGTTTAAATCATTAGCAAAAGACTTTTGAAAAGACTCTAAGAACTCTCTAGACTTGGCTCTTAACTTTCCTTAAATTTGAATTTATGGATTCAAGGTTATGATTCATGTTTATGGATGATATCATGATGTTTAGAAGTACCTTAGAGTGTAGAAATCAACTAGAAAACCTAGGTACGATTCAAGGGAATGCAAACGGAAAGAAGTGGGAAAAGGTAGAAGACCTGGCGACCCTGGCGTACCGAGTGGCACCGGGCGCCAGACTTAAAACTATAGAACCTGGGTTGGGGTGCTCTGAGTGGCGCGGTTTCCTAGAGACCAACCTTCAAACACTGATGTGGGACGCTCTGAGTGGCACGGCGCCCCTCCCTTTTTCCCCATAATTTTTGACGAATTTTATTCTTCGTTTTTCAACCCTAATTCGTCTAGATTCGATTGGTTCCTTCCCCATACACTTAGATTCGAATAGCCAACCAACGTATACAAGAATCTACTCAAAACAACCTCAAATCTCATGAAATTAATTTAAGAACTCCTCAACAACTCAACAATGAAGAACCCAATAGAAACTTCAACAAATCTATCAAGAACTCAACTACTCTACTTTCAAGAACTTAAATACGCTAAAATAAATCATGATTGGTGCATGGGTGAACGAACTCAATTATATGTGCTCTCACATACCTTGTAGGGGTTAACCTTAGGCAAAATTCGGAAGCAAAACTCAAGAACGCGACGAACTTTGGCTCTTTATCCTCTTTTCTCCTCTTTTCTCTTCTCTCTAGCCCCTAGCATAATTTTGTAAAGCGTAAACTGAACCAAATTAGTTTATACCCTAATTTAGTTAATAAAAATGAATTAAACCAATTGGATAGGGAAAAGACCAATATACCTCTCTAAAATCTAGGTGACTTTCCTAATTCAGACAACACCACTTCCAACGGGTATATCTCCCTCATACACACTCGAAATTTAGCAGACTCGGTGGCATTGGAAAGATTATTCAATGACCTTTCATTTTATACCTTGTATCACACCTTAATCGTCATGTAATGAGAGTTATGTATCAAACCTTTCAATTAGTACCTTATATTGGAATTTCTTCGGATTCGAAGAGATGTGGGTATATCTTCTTCATATCCTCCTCAGCTTCCCAAGTAGCTTCCTCAATAAACTGATTTCTCCAAAGAACTTTGACTGATGCTACTTCCTTGGTTCTAAACTTGCAAACCTGGCGGTCTAGAATCTGAACAGGAATCTTCTAATAAGAAAAGCTATCCTTAATACCAATATATTTCAGTAGGTATGGCAAGGGAAGGATCGCCCATAGACTTCGTCAACATAGAAATGTGAAACACTGGATGAACTGCTGCTAAATCTTGTGGTAGCTCCAACTCATAAGCTACATTACAAATCCTTTTGGATATTATGTAAGGACCAATATATTGGGGACTAAGGTTCCCTTACTTACTAGATCTCATAACACCCTTCATGGGTGAAACCTTCAAGTTCACCCAATCATCTACTTCAAACTCTAAGTCCCTTCTCCTAACTTTAGTGTAAGATTTCTGATGACTCTGTGTTGTTTTCAACCTTTCTTGAATTACTCTCACTTTTTCCATAGCTTGATGAACTAAGTCTGATCCTATCAGCCCAGCTTTACCAACTTCAAACCATCCAATAGGAGATCTCTATCTTCTCCCATAAAGAGCCTTATAGGGAGCCATTAGATGCTAGAGTGGTAACTATTATTGTAAGCAAACTCTATGAGAGGTAGGTGATCATCCAAATTACCTTTGAAATCAATCACACAAGCCATCAACATATCTTTTGAAGTATGAATAGTACACTCTGCTTGACCTGATCTGAGAATGAAAAGTAGTACTCAAGTTCACGTTTGAACCCAAACCTTTTTTGGAATGACTTCCAAAATTGTGTAGTAAATTGTGCACCTCTATCTAATATAATCTAAATTGGAACTCCATGAAATCTTAATAACTCTTGAATATATAACTTGGTGTAATTCTACTGAATGGGTAGTCATTACTGGCAAAAACTGGGCCGCTTTTTTCAATCGATCAACAATCACCCAAATAGAATCATGTTGCATGTGAGAACATGGTAAACTTGTAATAAAATCAATATTGATAATGTCCCACTTCCATTCTGAGAGTTCTATATTCTAAGTCATACCACCGGGACTTTGGTGCTCTACTTTAACTTGATGGCAATTTAGACACTTAGCAACAAACTCTGCAATGCCCTTCTTCATGCTGCTACTCCAATAAACCTCTCTCAAGTCACGATACATTTTGTGGAACCGGGATGGATAGAATATCTGGAGTTATGGGCTTCCACCATGATTCTCTCTTGGAGTTCATTCACCTTTGGTACACACAATCTACATTGATACCTCAATACACCATCTCCCCTTGTTCAAAAGCCATTACTTTTTTCCTTATGAACATTTTCCTTCAATTCAAGCAAAATAGGATCTTGGTCTTGTTTCATTTTCTCTTTTGACACTAATGATGATTTAGCCCCATTCAGCACCACTACTCCTCCGTCAGTGGAATCCATTAGTTGAACTCTTAGTCGCTCAAGTCTGTGCACATCTTTTGCTACTCTCTCTTTTCTTTATCAACATGGGTGGTACTAACCATAAGCAACCTACTCAAGGCCTCAGCAACACATTAGCCTTACCTGTGTGATGGAGAATGCTCATGTAATAATCTTTGAGTAATTCTAACCACCTTCTCTGTCTCAGATTAAGCTCTTTCTGACTAAACACATACTGAAGGCACTTGTGATCAGTGAACACCT
This sequence comes from Solanum piurae, assembly GCA_029582685.1. Taxonomy (NCBI): domain Eukaryota; kingdom Viridiplantae; phylum Streptophyta; class Magnoliopsida; order Solanales; family Solanaceae; genus Solanum; species Solanum piurae. Next base: position 16,273 of record JAJOOO010013924.1, on the reverse strand, counting down.
TTAAATGAACACCATAAAGATAATGACGCCAAATCTTTAAAGAAGACACTATGGCAGCCAACTCTAGATCATGAGTTGGGTAGTTCTTTAGTTGAACTTTCAGCTGTCTGGAGGCATAAGAAATAACTTTACCATTCTGCATTAACACACAACTCAATTCAACTCTTGAGGCATCACAATACACAACCAAACCTTGCATACCTTCTGGTAAGGTCAATACCGGGCAGTAGTCAACCTAGTTTTCAATTCCTAAAAGCTTTTCTCACAAGCTTCAGTCCATTGAAGCTTCACTTTTTCAGAGTCAACTTAGTCAATGGGGATGAAATAGATGAGAATCACTAGATGAACCTCCTATAATAGCCAACCAATCACAAGAAACTCCTAATATCAGTTGGAGACGTGGGTTTAGGTCAATTCTGCACTGCCTTTATCTTTTGAGTGTCAACTCAAATCCCATCACCGGAAACAATATGGCATAAGAATGCCACAGACTCAAGCCAAAATTCACAGTTAGAAAACTTAGCATATAACTCCTTATCTCTGAGAGTTTGGAGAACTATTTTGAAATGACTAGCATGATCTTCCTCACTCCTTGAATAAATTAGAATGTCATCAATGAATAAGATAACAAATATATATAAATAAGGCCTAAATACTCTATTCATAAGGTCTATGAATGTTACAGGAGCATTGGTCAAACCAAAAGACATAACTAGGAACTGATAATGACCATAATGGGTCTTGAATGATGTCTTAGGAATATTATCACTTTCTCTTACTCTCAACTAATGATAGCCAGATCTGAGGTCTATCTTAGAAAAGCAAGTGGCACCTTGAAGTTGATCGAAGAGATCATCAATTCTCGGAAGAGGATACTTATTCTTGATAGTAACCTTGTTCAACTGACGGTAATCTACACACATTCTAAGAGAACCATCATTTCTTCTCACAAATAAGATTGTAGCACCCCAAGATGAGACACTTAGTCGAATAAAACTCTTCTCAAGGATATCTTTCAACTGCTCTTTTAACTATTTCAATTCTGCTGGTGCCATCCTATATGGCGGAATAGATATAGGATGAGTATCAGGAAGAATATCTATATCAAATTCTATTTCTCTCTCATGAAGGACTTTGAAAAGATCATCTGGAAACTTTTTTACTACAGGAACTGACTGAATAGGAGGTATCTCAACACTAGAGTCATTAACTCGGACTAAGTGATAGACACACCCCTTGAAATTAAATTTCTCACCTTAATGTATGATATGAAACGACCATTAGGCACTACTGATCTACTCTTCCACTCTATAACTGGCTTATTAGGAAACTGGAACATAACAACTCGAGTTCTACAATCGACTAAGGTATAACAGGCATGAAGCCAGTCCATATGTAGAATGACATCAAAATCTACCACATCTAACTCAACAAAGTCAGCCATGGTGTTCTTGTGATTGACAGAAATGGTACAATCCCGATAGACACTCTCAGCTAGAATAGACTCACTAACAGATGTAGAAACACTGAAGGGCTCATGAATATTCTCAGGAAGAACATCAAAATTCATCGCAACATAAGGATTCACAAAAGATAGACTAGCTCCTGGATCTAGCAAAGCATAAACATCAAAGCTAAAGACTTGGATCATACCAGTGATAACATCTAGTGAATTCTCTTGCTCTTGGCGACTATTGATAGAATTACAGGCGGTTTGCCCTTCCGCCTTACCCTGAAGTAGTAGCTCCTCTAGACGAAGCTCTGTCTGGTGGAGCAACTGAAGAAGATTGGGCTCAGTTGCCCCCATTACCATTTCCTTGCATGTTCTTAGGGCACTCTTTCATAAAATGACTGTTCTGACCACAGTTGAAGCAACCAGTGGAGCCATAATGACACACCCCTGAGTGGCTCCTACCACACTTAGCACATGCAGAAGTCCAATTACCCCCTCGTACCACACTACCTTGAGACTGCGCAGGTCTAGTTCGAAAAGTCTATGAATTCTAATTTTGGAACTCACATATGTTCCTTCGTGTAGGTGAACTATCAAATGATGGAGCAGGTTCCTTTTGTTTCTATTGGAAAGATGTTTGGTTTGCATTACCCTTCTGCTTTCCAGACTCATTCCCTGTCTTAGCTCTCTTATTTTGGAAATATTTCCTATCTTTCAGATTTTATTCCTTAACCTGTTGTACATGGATCATCAGCCTTGATATTTCCATATCTCTTAACAGCATAGATGCCTTGCCTTCTTTACTTGACAGACGAGACAACCCAACAACGAACAAACTCATCCTACTCGTCATTCCATCTCTGGAGCATATCGAGAAAGTTGAGTGAACTTCAGACTGTAGTCATAAACACTCATATATTCCTGCTTAAGAGTAAGGAATTCTCGTACCTTTGCTTTTATTAGTTCACGGGGAAAGAAATGGCCCAAGAAGGCATCCTCAAACAAAGCCCAACTCACAAGTGGTGCACCGTGAACTCTATTATTTTTAGGTTGATCAAACCAGATTCTAGTGACACCCTTCAATTGGTATGTAACTAGGCCACCATCTCAACATCAACAACATGCATGATCTCAAAAACCTTCTGAAGCTATTCAACAAAGTTTTTTGGATCGTCAGTTAAACTTCAACGAGAGAAGCTTAGATGATTCATCCTTTAGAACTCACGAATCACTGAAGTATCAGCCACTTCCTGTCGATTCTCTCTTTGTCGAACTTCATTGGTCACAGCTTGATTCAAGATCCAGATAGCTTTTCGAAACTCAGCATTGGTGACCTCTCCTTGAGGTTGCACTTCAGGTGCATTAGGTACCCCTTGTTCATGTGATTCAACATTCTTTCTAGCGGGACAACCTCTGACAGCTCTTCGTGGAGGCATGATCTAAAAGACACGCGCAAGCACGAGTTAGAAGAAACTTTTTATAGATAAACTATATCACACGAAATGAGTATGATAGGAGTGAGATAGTTCCTAAGTGTCGCAACCTCATAATAATAGATGTGGCGCGCTTCACACGGATAACTAGGAATCTACAGACATGGCTTCATAGATTCCCTAGGACCCTTGAACTTTGTGCTCTGATACCAAGTTTTTCATGCTCCGAGACTACACCCTGGGTAGGACTGGCACTCGAGAACCATTTGTTGGCCCCAAGCGAACCCTTGGCCTGGCTTACTACTCAGCGGAAGACTTACTCATGATAAAGGTACTTTAAAAAGTAAATTGAAAGCTCAATATATAACTTATAATAATTTATAAATAAACATTCACTATCCAAAGTAGCAACTCAAGTTTCAAAATAACTGAATGGAAATGGAAAGACTCATGAACTAACAATAACTAATTGTCTCTAAAGCGTCTAACAACTGAGATGGACTTCAGAACAAGACCCACAACATCCTAAAAGCTACCATACTTAATATAATAAAAAGGGGATCCTCTGAAAGTAAGGAGGCTCACCAACACCTCTGAAGCTCACCTGGATCAACGATGCACAGGATGCTGATCCTGGTTACCTGTATCTGCATCATAAAAAGATGCAGACCAACTGGCATCAATACAATGTACGATCATGCGAGGGGAATTCTAAAGCAAGACATAAGCTTGAAAGGGAACTGAAATAGCATACCTGTTCTCAACTCATTTCAATATAAAGCAGTAATATAAATGCAATATAAAGAAAAGCTTTTAAAACATGTGAATAACAACTCTGTGTAGTGAAAAATACAATATTACTCTGTTTGTATGCAAGGATACAATTTAAACTCTGTTGTATATGAAAATACAAGGTAATTATGTGTATAAGAATATAAAAAATATCTTTGTGGAAGTTTCTCTAAACGACAACCATCACTATGAGCTATGTGATGATACAACTTCTTGCATCACGCTGCCAGGGTCGTCCTATACCTTGCCGCGGTATAGAACCAAATTTACTAAGTGTATCCACTAGTCTATGCTAAAAAGCACTAAGGAATCATCTAAAAAGTGTGACCCTTTTCTACCCATGCTGGCTAAACGGTTTATGGAGACCAACTTGTCCCAAAATCGATGTTTAATACTATTCCCAAAATGAAACTATCTCATATATTTAAAAATATAACTCTTTCGGTGGTTTGAGATAATTACTCAAAGAAACTAGCCCAAGGGCTCTCTTGGAAATTAGTGCTTCCTCTCTTGCTTAAATGTGAAAACATTTACTCTTTACTCAAAAACTAGCTCTAAGGCTCTTTTGGAAATCAGTGTTTCCTTTCTTGTTTGAATGTGAAAACATTTACTCTTTGGCATTACATAGTTCTCATATACTCTTTTGAAGAAAATAAACTTCATTTTTTACTCTTTACTCAACTCAAAACGCAAGTCTTAAAACAAGTTTAAAACATTTGCAAAATACTTTTGAGAAGACCCTAAGAACTGTCTAGACTTGGCTCTTAACTTTCCTTGAATTTGAATTTATAGATTCAAGGTTATGATTCAAGGTTATGATTCATGTTTATGGATGATATTATAATGTTTAGACGTACCTTTAAGTGTAGAAATCAACTAGAAAATATAGGTACGATTCAAGGGAACTCAAACGGAAAGAAGTTGGAAAGGGTAGAAGACTTGGCGACCCTGGCTTACCGAGTGGCGCCGGGCGCCAGACTCAAAACTACAGAACCTGGGTTGCGGCACTCTGAGTTGTTCGATACCCCAGAGTCCAACCTTCATATACTTATGTGGGGCACCCAGAGTGGCGCGGCACCCCACCTCTACTCCCCAGAATTTTGACGAATTTTCTTATTCGTTTTTCGATCCTAATTTGTCTAGATTCGATTGGTTCCTTCCACAAGTAGCTCCCTCAACTAAATGATTCTTCCACAACACTTTCAGGGAAGCAACTTCTTTGTTTCTCACCTTTTTAACTTGCCGGTCTAAAATCTCAAGCGAAACTTCTTCATATGAAAGATTCTCCTTAACTCCTAAACTTTCTAAGGGAACTATAGATGTCGAATCTCCAACACACTTCTTTAACATAGAGATATGGAAAACCGGATGCACCAATGCCAATTCATTAGGCAATTCAAGTTCATTATGAACCTTACCAACACGTTTAAAAATTTGATATGGGCCTACATAACGAGGACTATGTTTCCCCTTATCAGCAAATCTCATTACATCCTTCATGGGTGAAATTTTCATGTAAACCCAATCACGAACATAAAACTCAAGATCTATTCTTCTAACATCGGCATAGGAATTTTGTCAACTTTGGGCTGTTCTCAACCTTTCTTTAATAAATCAGACTTTTTCCATAACCTCATGAACTAACTCGGGTCCTAGCAATGCAACTTCATCCACCTCAAACCAAACTATAGGAGATCTACACCTCATTCCATAAAGAGCCTCAAATGGAGCCATACCAATACTGGAGTGATAGCTATTATTATAGGCAAACTCAATCAAAGGCAAGTGATCATCCAAAACTCCTTTGAAATTAATCACACAAGCTCTCAAAATATCTTCCAAAGTTTGGATAGAACGCTCTGCTTATCCTTCGATTTGTGGATGAAAAGTCATGATAAGCTTAACACTAGTACCAAAACCCTTTTGGAAAGATTTCAAAAACTGTGAAGTGAATTGAGTACCTCGATCAGAGATAATGGACAAGGACACTCCATACAACCTTATCATTTCTCTCAAATAAAACTTAGCATAATCTTTCACCGAATAAGAAACTTTGAGGGGAATGAAATGAGCCGATTTTTTCATTCGGTCTACTATAACCCAAATCGAGTCATGTTGTCGCGGTGTGCGGGACAAACCAACTATGAAGTCCATATTAAAATCTTCCCACTTCCAAGTAGGAATACTAATGTCTTGGGATAAACCTCCCTGATTCTGATGCTTAACCTTTACTTGTTGGCAATTAGGACACTTAGCCATAAATCCCAGAATATCATTCTTCATCCCTTCCACCAATAGATCTCCCGCAATACATGGTACGTCTTGGTGGCTCCCGGGTGAATGGAATATCAAGTCATCAACATTAGGAACACACAAACTATCACGACCCGAGCCTACACCTTGGACGTGGTCGGCACTCAACAACCATTGTTGGTCCCCAAGCGAACACTCATCCTTGATAACTACAAGTGGAAGACTAAATTGATCATACATAAGCATGAAGATGAAATAAACGTTTAAAAATAGCTTACTGAATTTCAAAACTTTGTTGAATATACTGAGTATGAATCATAAGTTTAAATAAAACATCTAAAAATTGAAGACTCTTAAAAGTTGTCTATCTATGAAGCCTCTACTATATATAGATGAGTGAAGGGACAAGACCCACCACTACTCAAGATGTTACTCATACTAAAAACTCATAAAACTGGAGTCATACGGTTGCATGGAGTTCTCACTCAAAAGATGACGAGCGAATAAAGTGATCTCAACAGATTCTTCTTGAGTATCCTAAGAACCTTTATCTGCATCATTAAAATATGTAGGTAGAATGACATCAGTACATTTAATGTACGAGTATGTAATATAGTTGAATAACAAATAACTGAAAGAAAGGACTTCAATAGATAACAATGTACTCAAGCTAAATGTAAAGAAATAAAGGAGTTAAATCATTTAAAGCTTTACAAAATAATTTCTCATCTCTGAACTTAACATAATAAGTGATATATAAAAATACACGTTTACTCTAGGGAGATTCTCTAACTGATAACCATTACTATGGGCTACATGATGATACAACGTCTCACCCACGCTGCCAGAACTTTCCTATACCTTGCCGTGATATAGGACACCTCAACTAAGTGGATCCACTAAGTTATGCTTAAAAGCACAAAGGAATCATCTAAAAAGTATGACCATTTACCTATGTTGGCATACATATTTTATGAGGATGTTGAGTTGTATGAACTCATCCCCATATTGGTGCTCAAAACTACTCCCAATAATATATAACTCATGCTCATATGTTTAAAAACATAACTCTTCCTCAATTCTGGATAATTACTCAAAATATCCTCTTAAAAGAGGTAACTTCTCCTAAAATATCTTTGAACTCATAACTCAATTAGAAATCAAAGTTTCTCTTTTATCAATGTAAAAATTGATAGCTTTGGGAATACTTAGTTTCCTTATGCTCTTACTCAATTCATACTTGAAAACTCTTTCTAAAGAATATATCAAAATCGTACTGTGATATGATCATTGATGACTTGAGAAGTCATACTTCATAAACATTGATGGTATATCTAGATACCATACTACTTAAGCATTGATGGCAGACTTGATTGTCATACTAATCATGTTTTACTCTTTTTCTCAAAACTTATCTTTACTTCCTCGAAAACTCAGGTTAAGACTCAAGTGTTTGCTTTAAAAAGTTTCTCAAGATTTATAACTCAATTCATAGGGCTCATGCGGAATTATGGACATGAACGACTCAACTTAGTGATCTTAATAGAAATATGGAAACTCAGTACTCAGAACTCAAGGATACTCAAATCATAGGTTTTATGCTGAAACATAGACATGAATGAATCAACTCAAGAATCTTAATGTATAACATATATCAATTCAATAATTAGGAATTGAATTTTAAAAAAAGAATCAAGAACTCAAACTCAACTAATCTCAAGAATACTCAAATCTAGGGATAGAACCTAGATTACTCTTTTACTTGAAAGTAGATGCAGGGCGCGAGGACGAACTAGTCCAACACTATGATAGCCTTACATACCTAGAAGAAAAAGAATATTTTTCATCGTTAATGTCTTTAGCTACGACTAGTTAAAACTAGATTTTATTTTTCTATTAATTCTTAGAACCGTTCCCTTAGGACACGACCCCAACCCTTGGTTGGGTTACTATTCTATTGCATAATTCGTAGACACTTGTATTGGAAGTTGTGTTATTGATTATGAAATACCCAAAACCTCGAAATGGCGCTGCTACTGGGGAGTGGTGTTACTTGAGAATTTTTGTTCTTCTTAGTTGTAGTTCACTTACCTAATTTTCAGTTTTGTTTTGAGCATTTGTGTGTTTCAACAACCATATGAGTGTGAACGGTGAAAATAGCTGCCAAGCAGGCAACCCAGTGGGTCATGCTTTTCATCGAAATGATATTGATGATATTAATAGTGTGTACAACCCTGCCTAAGTGGGTGAGATGAATGCATTTCGCATGCCACAAGCAAATGGAAATGCAACATTTGAAGTTACTGTCACAACACTCCATCTCATACATTCAAGAAGTGTATATGGAGGGTTAGAGCATGAATACTCGTATGAACATATACAAATCTTCATAGAAATGTGCACACCTCTGTCATTCAAGAATCTATCGCAAGAATGCATACGACTGCGCTTATTTCCATTATCATTAATTGGGGAAGCCACTAGGTGGTTGATCGATCTTCCAAAGAACTCCATCAAGTCATGGGAGGGGCTGGTAACGGCTTTTCATGAAAGATTCTTCCCTCCATAAAAAATGATGAAACTAAGAAATGAAATTCAAAGTTTTAACCAAAAGGAGGGCGAACCAATTCACGAATCGTGGACACGATTTAAGAGAATTTTGCAAAAATGTCCAACACATGGATTGTCGAGTGAGTTACTACTCCAATATTTTTACCGTAATCTGGATTCAGTTACTAAAGGGATAGCTGATCAGCTGGTGCAAGGAGGAATAATATTACAATCATTTGAAGTAGCATCATTTCTCCTAGATGGCATGACTAAAGTAAATCAAGCATAGTACACAAAAGATGACCAAGTTTCCCCACTGTGCTTCAGATTAACGCAAGAACAACTCAAAAAAGAAAGGTAAAGGGACGAAAACACCAAAAAGATGTTGTCTCAAATAGAACTGATACACGAGCACATGAAGGGGACGTATGGAGTATTCGAGTTGAGGAGGTTCTCCTTCTAGTTATTTGAGACCGGGGGAGAATCAAGGTTGGAACTCCAAAAGAATTGAGGGGGTTCTTCATCCGGTTACTTAAGACCGGGGGAGAATAAAGGTTGGAACTCCACAAGATATGAGGAGGGTTTCCACTCACGCTATCAACAGTGGGGTGGAAATCAAGGTTGGAACCATTATAGGGATGAAAAATCAAGGAGATATTGCCACGATTGGGGTGATCAAGATGACCATGGGGAAGATCGTACTCAATTGAGTGAAAGCCCAAAATCAAAAGGGAGCGCAAGTAGTCCTCGGGTAAATGATCTATTGTCACGCATAATTGATAAAGTTGAGGGCTCTGATGATTTGCTGAAAGGAATGAGAGATGACTTTTCATCACTAAACAACAAAGTGAATTCTCACGTTGATGCCATCAAAACACTAGAAGGTCAATTGAGTCTATTAACAGCTAAATTATCCTCCAGAACACTAATGGAAGATAATGAAAGGAGGTTGGTTGTGGTAACCCACAGTGGAAAGATGGAAAAATGGAATGTGATGGCAAATGAGGACCCTCGCATGCAGGAAGAGAGCTAGGGTATAGAGGAACGGAAATCACCTATTCCACAAAACCTTGCAAAAGAACCATAAGATGATGTAGAGCAACATATCCAAGCTCCAAAAATCACGCACCCTTTACCCAAAATACCTCCACCATTTCCTCAACATTTGAAAAAGAATAATGAAGATGAGAAGTTCAAAAGTTTTTGTCAGTATTCAAGAACTTGTCAATTAACCTCCCTCTGGTAGAAGCATTATTGGAAATGTCGGGGTATGACAAATTCATGAAGGAGCTGGTTACAAAGAAAAGGATCTTAGAGTATGAAACGATTGAGGTGCCCCATAGTTGCAGCTCAATTATGACAAATGAGTCAATCACTAAGAGAGAAGATCCTAGGGCATTCACAATTCCATGCACAATTGGTATGCTCCAATTCGCTAAAGCTTTGTACGACTTGGGAGAAAGCGTTAACTTGATGCCCTATGCAATATACAAACAACTTGGTTTGGGTGAACCAAAGGCAACCACAATGAGACTCCTTATGGTTGATCGATCAATCAAGCACCCAGTGGGGATACTCCATGACATATTGGTAAAAGTAGATCGGTTCATATTTCAGGCTGATTTTGTGATTCTAGACTGTAAGATCGATGATGAAATCCACACTATTTTGGGAAGGCCCTTCTTGGCTACTGGGAGAGCATTGGTGGATGTCGAAAGCAGAAAATTGAAGTTTCGTGTGAACGATGATGAGGTGACCTTCAATAACTGTAAATCCATGAAGTAACCAAGTAATATGCATGCGGTTTCTACTAAGGATGTTATTGATGAGGTAGTGGCAAGTGTTAGCCATTTAATCGAAAGAATAAACCCCTTGAGTATGTACTCTCTAACTATGATGAATCCAAAACTCAAGGCTATGGGGAAATGGTAGCTGCCTTATCAGGGTTAGGAGTATACTCAAGGAATCCAATCAAGTTGGACATCGACCTAAAAAATAGAGAAAGTCCTCCTGCAAAGCCATCAACAGATGAACCCCCGAATCTGGAATTAAAAGTCCTACCCTCTCATCTAATTAGTATGCCTTCTTAGGAGCCAATAACACGTTACCAGTGATTTTTGTAGCCGATTTTCTCGAAGGGCAGGTGAAATTGCTCATTGAAGTACTGCGGAAGCATATACAAGCTATTGGATGGACAATAGCCGATATAGTAGGAATTCCTCCTAGGATCTGTACTCACAAGATTCGGCTTGACAGTGAATGTAAACCTAATGTGGAGCATCAACGGAGATTGAACCCTCCAATGCAAGAGGTGGTGAAGAAATAAATCATCAAGTGGCTAGATGCAGGAGTGATCTACCCTATCACAGATAGTAAGTGGGTAAGTCCAGTGCAATGTGTACCAAAAAAAGAAGGTATAACCATAGTCCCAAATGCAAAAGGAGAACTTGTGCCGACAAGTCCGGTGACTGGGTGGTAAGTATGCATGGATTATCGAAAGCATAACTCATGGACCGAGAAAGACCATTTTCCAATGCCCTTTATGGATCAAATGCTAGACCAATTATCAGAAGGGGGTGGTATTGCATTTTAGATGGATATTCCGGTTACAATCAGATCTCTATCACGCCAGAAGACTAATAGAAAACCACTTTTACCTGCCTTTATGGAACATTTGTATTAAAAAGGATGTCATTCGGGTTACGTAATGCCCCAGCAACATTCCAGCGTTGTATGTTGTCTATTTTTGTAGATATGGTCGAAGACTCTATGAAAGTATTCATGGACGACTTCTCAGTCGTAGGGGACACATTTGAGGAATGTTTGACACACTTAGGACAGGTGCTCCAAAGATGTGTGAAAATTTAAAAACTTAAAGTAAACAAGTAATGAAATAGAAGAGCCAATAAAGAACCTCCAAAAGGATTCATCTAAGTTAAAGAAAAAGTTAACAAAAAGTTAGCATTCACAATAAAAATAATAATGAGGAAATAAAGTAACAAGTGAATTAAATAACTGAAATTTCCAGCCCACACTCGACCATTTTGGGGCCTGAAATTGTTGCGAACTGTTGTCCCATCCCTTATGGGTTTTAACCCAATTTTGCTCTTTGTTTTTCAGCCCTTTGAAGCGGCTGCTGCTGCTATTTTTAGTGGACTTCGAGTCCAAAAACTCAAATTTTAGCTCCTTTAGGCTGCTGTCTGCGGCTAGTTTCTTGAAATTTTAACCCAATAGTATTAGCATTTCCTTGCTTGACTCGGATAAGGTCGACTCAAATAGAAGAGTATGCAAGAAATGGGGAATCGAACTGAACTCAATGGAAGTGTGTACATGCATAATAAGAAAAACAATTAGCTAGTATAGATGAGCTCCAAAGAAAACAGAACGGATTAAAATTATTGTCAAACTAACCAAACCGGAAACACATGATCATTAATTAGTCACAGCTTTCAGAACTTAAGTAGTATGGTAAACTGGACAAATTTTCTTTTAAAAAAACAAGGAAAAACTAAGTCAATAAACAAGTCATCTATAGGCGAAAAAATAAGGGATCATTACGGAGAACATAAAACCAAAGCATTCAATACTAAGCAACACGTCAACTTTCTTAAACAAGACACAAGACAAAGAAAACTATTTTGAGAAATGAAGGAACTTAGAAATAAATTATACATGCAGAGAAGCTGTATGTGAACTTAAACAAGATTATAGTATTGTAGTCTACATTGAAACATGTAAATTAAAATTTAAACAAGCAGACAACTTCTTATATTTATCTAGTGTGACTCAAAAATAAAAACTAGTAAGAGCAAAACACAAAGATAGGAGAAAATGCTAAAGAAGAAAAAAATAAAATACTTGATTTTATAGCCTTAAGTCTAATTAACCAGCTCATAGATTCAAGTTTCAATCAGCACATTGCTAGCTATAAATTACTCATCTCTAACTCACAAAATTACCACACTTCGATTGATTTTAACAAAGAGTAAACAATGAGCTAAATTAACAAAGTACTAACATATATTATATCACTTAGATGCATAATTTATCCATACTAACTCTAGGTAAACTAAGCATAACAGAACTTCAAAAATTGTACTTGGAAGAAATCATTGTAAGGCTAACATGCTCTACCATTTCAGAAATTGAGCAAATCAACAAAAGATCACGACTAGTAAAGCAATACATGACATATGAGCTTCCAAATAGAACAACACATATATGACATCCAATATTTAAACTAATAATCAGCAAATAGGATGAATTCCAATCCAAGAAAATGTACACAATTTAGGATCTATAGCTCAAAGGAGTGACACGAGGATCTAAAGGATTTAGGAGCAACCAAAGAGAAGTTGAATTTAAATTCAACTTCATCTAGAGCTCAACTAAACCTAGGATCAACTCATGGTTTCCGAACAAATAAAATCCTTAACATAAGAAGCAAGCAAGATACCCACATTGTGAAAAAGGGAACTGGATGTAAAATGAAGAAAGCAGGGAGTTCACTTTAAGGAGCATATGTAAAAGTAGAATTGATATTGAGTGCACTCAAAATGAATCTACATATGACATACAATTGCTCAATCCCTTGGACCACAAACGAACTGAATAGAGTATCAAAAGTGTCGTACTAAACTAAAGAAACAAGTTCATAATATAAACAACAACTAAACTCGAACAAGTCACAGCAACATTTTAATCATATATGACTTAAGAAATTTGATAAAAAACACGATACAAAACAATCTTGAATGATAAATTTGAGACCTCAGATTTAATAAACTTATAAATAAACCCTTATTTCAATGGGACCAAAATGATAGAAACTAAACCAAGTATTTACATTTTAACCATTTTATGGAGCAAGAGATCGATTCTTAAGGAAACAATAGAGGAGTAACTATTCAGTAGAGTTAGCAAGGGTAAGGCATTTTTTAGGTCTTCTTCAATCACCAGATGTGATACAGAATCAACCAAGCAAAATGTGCTATTAAATCAAAACAGGATTTCACATTTTACTAAAAGAAAAATCTGGAAAAAAAACAGACAGTAACTCTCTCCAGAAACTAGGATTGGAAACTCAAACAACCCATAGGGAATAAAAGAAACATTGCTAACATACTTGTAAAATCACCAATACTTAGGCATTCAACAAAAATTATTCATCAACATATAAATATTAGGAAACACACTAGCCTTAAATCGGCTCTAACACATAACACAGCAACATAGACTAAAATTAAACTAAATAGAAAAGGAAAGGAAAGAGTTACCTGGTTCTGGGAAGCGACTGGAACTCGAGTCTGGACGTGACGAACTCCACCACCACTCCGACTCAAAATAGCCGCGAATCAATCGAATTTCAGTGACGAAAATAAGAGCTCCCAAAAAAAAACATAGCGGGGCGCTCTTTACTTCGCCTCCAAAACCCCAGTAAGAGGGAGGGGGTATTTATATGACCTAAAATCTCATGAAATTTGGAAAGATTTTCGATGTGGGTTTTTGAGAATTTTCAAAATCCCTTAACAGATAAGGATTGCGAACTAGTTAGTGTACGAATTCGTACCATTTTGAACGAAATTGAAAAAGGAAAATTGAACCGTTGAGGAAAGCAATGCTGGAAGCTTGAGGCATCTTCGAGCTCGTGCTATGCACGCGGAGAGTACGAATTGAAGGAGAAAAGAGGAAAATTGAGGCGGTGAATCTGAGGATTTAATGTTGGGTTCGTTTGGTTGCTTTCACTGAAGAAGAAGAAGAAGAAAGAGGTGGGATGGGGAGCGCGTAGGGGAGTTCTGTGTGTTCTTTCTAGGAAACAAAAAGAGTCTGTGCACGCGTGAGGTAAAAGGGATTAGGAAAATAGTGGAATAAAGGGTGTGGGCCGGTTTAAAGCTTTTTGGGGCCAAAGATTGGATTAAAAAGCTGAGGAAAAATAAATGGGTTAAGGAACTGGTCCTCTTACCATATCTTAAATAAATTGAAAGCAAAAGTAAATTACGTATTTAATTAAAGACTAAGCTTTTCAACTCTTGCAACATAAAATAATTATTTTGACGCAAAAAACCAATATGTGAATTAATCATTTTTAAAGAAATAAAATGCATATTTAATTAGAAACCTATTTTTAGTAAAAACGACCTTCTAAATGTTTATTCAAATTGAAAATTATATAAATCTCTATATTTTAAGTATTATATAATCTATATGAAAAATGGCAAAAAGTGCCTTGAAAATAATTTTTTAAAGTATTTTGATTTACGAAAATAATTGTTTGAAATTTGAGAAACTTGAAAATTAACTAAATTGTGGAGGGCCAAAATTGGGTGTCAACATGAGCATTGCATCTGATTCCTGGTCTTAAATTGATTAACTTTTGTGTGTGAATATGGAATCATTCTTTGTGTGAGGGCATTTAGATACTTCTGCTGAGCTTGCACTTGCATTAGTAGCAAGTATTGTGAGCATGAGAATCTTTGATATTGGTGTGTCAGAACTTGAATATTTGGGTACACAATTGGGCTTTGCGTAAGTAGTCTAAGTCTTGTTGTGTATGTTCATGGTTGAGTTTTGTGTAGAACTATTTGAGACACCCTTTTTGAACAGCTGAACTTGAGTTTGCTTGAGGACAAACAAAAGTTTAAGTTGGGAGTGTTGATGGGTCCACAAATTGGACTCATTTAGGGCTATATTTTAATAGAAATTGTGTCCTCGAATGCTTATTTTATCTCAATATCTGATGAAAACCTTTAAGTTATAGGTATTTAAAGTTTAAAGGAAAGCATGGACACTACTTCGCAAAAAGGAACGAAAATCTTGAAAAGAACAGGAAAACGAAGACCTGAAGATCGCTGAGTCCACTTGGTGAATAACCAAAGGGTCTCACTTTGCCTTCTATTCCAGTGTGCTGAGCCCTGAAGGAAAAGATCAAGTCGGCAGAAAAAGGGAGCAGTCGGCACATCGCCGAGAAGGTCCGTGAAGCAGTACTATGTCTCCCATTGACCCAAAGCACGACGATCCCGAAGAATGGTGCAAGAAGGCGATGAACTACACCAAAAGACAAATCGCCGAGTTTATCGGCGATTCCAACTAATGTCGCCGAGTGATCCACCACAACACATATTTTTGAAAACTATAAATACTCGTTGAGATTTATAGCTTAGGATCAGTTTTGTAGTATCAGTGGACAATATCAGTTTTAGCATTACATTATAGTTTTAGTACTTTTTTATTTTTACTCACAAGTTTGGAGAGGGTTTGGGAAAACATCAAGAAAGGAGTTCATCTTCCCCAAGTTGGAAGTGGGTCTTCTCTATTCTTCTTCATTTACTTAAATCAAGGTTTAATTTCTTATACCCATTTGATTTCACTATCATTTTAGGTGTATTTTCTTATTTCTTGATGTGTGGCTAAAAACCCCCATTCTTGGGGTGTGATTTAGCAAATATATGTTGATATTATTGTTGGGTCTTGCTTGCTGATAGGTTAGATATATTTTAATGGTGATTTCACCTAGTAGTTGTGGTTTAAGTTAATGGGTTTGTAGCTCCAAATACAAAGCCACCCATGCATTTTCGGTATGCCCGAGAGGGAGGTCGCGAAACCAAGACCACTAGACTGATGGCCTAAGGAGTGGGTCGACATGAGGTTCAGCCCGAGAGGGTGAGCCCTAGTCCCACATCCTAACACTCAGCTTGAGAGAGTGAGTGGGGTAAGGCGTAGGCTGGTCTTCATGCGGCAAATGGGTGTCTGAGAGGAACGCATTTGAAACGGGGTAAGTTGCCCGAGAGGGAAC
>JAJOOO010013923.1:0-33750 GCA_029582685.1 Solanum piurae | reverse complement strand
ATCAGAAGTGCAAATAGTTATACAAATTATATTATACAAATTCTGAATTATACAAAAGTTATACAAATTATATTATACAAATTCCGAATTATACAAATGCGCGAATTATACAAAACTAAAAAGCTGAGTTGTATAATTATAGCTAAAAGTAAGCTGCGAATTGTAATTAAGATAAACTATAGTTATATTAAGTAATTAATTAGTATATGTTTGCTTATACGTAATCTTCCCCTTTTATTTTAGAAGTTTAAGCCCATTGGGCCAAGTTCCTGAAGGCCCTAAAAGGATGCATAAGCAACCATTAAGGCCCATTATCGCTTCAAATCATAATTTTCTTTGTATAAATTTTAGGAATAACATAGTTTTAATATGAAATTACAATCTATCCCTATTTTGTTTGTAATTACATTAATCCCTGAAAAAGTAAAACAAATCGGATATATAATATGTAGCTCGGATACATTATAAAATAAACTGGATACATAATATGTAGCTCGGATACATTATAAAATAATTTAGAATTAGAAGAGAAATAAGGGATTTTAGAGGTTTTTAGAAATAGAAGGGAATATTAGAAATAAGGGAAACATAAGACGTGTATTTCAGTAATTTTTCCATTTTCGTTTGCACTCCCTTAATCGTTAGTGTTATTTCCTTTTTCTTAAGATTAGAAAGAAAGATTTCATTCCGTCTTTAAAGTAAATATGAATCACCATAAAATCATATGGATCAAGTCCAAATAAATCATCAAAATTTTCATACAAATTGTGACAGAACTTTGAATACCAACACGTTTTTTTTTACTTCAAAATTTAAGATTCAACCTTCTAATACAAATTTCAATAAATTAATTTTAGGAAAATCTTTTTGGCCAGAAAATTTGGCATATTTTATCTATGTTATTTTGGCTTTTTAAACATTTTTAGCCTTTTAACTTAAATATCTTTTAACTAAAAAATAGAAAAAACATTAGTTAATTTTTCCATAAAAAAAATATTATAGTTTTTTTAATTTTCTGGCCATCTAACACTTTCCTTAATTTTAATACTCAATTAAATTCAACTCATACCTTTAACCTTTAATAAGTCTACTTTACCTTTTTCAACAATACCTAACTCAATAAAACCTCGACAATAATGTTTTTTAACTTCGTATTAGAGATACTAATACTATATATACTCACATATTTTAAACATGAATAAAAATAATAGAGTATAATATAGTGGAAAAGTAGTTTTGGGAATTTCTACCATCTAATAAAGATCCAACTAAGAAAAGCATCAGCATACATTTTCACTTTGTCTTCTCCCATTTTGTTTGTTTACCCAAAAAAGTCGGTCTAACAGTCGTAACGTCACTTTTTTCACATGAAGACACTATCCTTTGTAAAGAAGGAAAAAAACAAGATTTTCAAACGATCGTCACGTGATCAGGAGGTCGAGCTATGAAAATATTTTTTTTAAGAAATGGAATAGTATTGAGTGGAATAGAATCATGTAATTCGATATTCTTTACAGATCATGCACATAGTGGGAGTTTAATGCACCCAACTACTCTATTTTTCAAACAATATACTCAAAAGAGTTATTCCTATATATTTAAAAGTTCTAATAACATTAACTTAGTTTAGAGATTATTATATACATGTAACTTGTAAGTAATGTCTATAAAAAGTGAAATTAATAACGTAGAATTTTTCAAAAAAAAAACATTACCTATATTACGATGTGTACTTCGAAGTAGTGGCGTGTAGAGCTACATTGATTAAAAGGTAATTAATTAAATAAATAAAATTTTGAAGATTCTTAATCAATTTTTTGAGTTCGCAATGGTTAGAGAGAGATATTTTTTGAATGAAAATGACGATGGAAAATTTCAAGGGATAAGTAAAAAGAGCATAACTATAAGAAAAATTACAAACGTTACAATTATTTATGTATATATCAAGATCTTTTCTATAAAATATCACAATATTGTGAATAAAATTTACTCTATTCGTGTGCAATAAGTCAATAACAGCTATAATATAACACTGTAATTTTATAACTGAGTTTTAAGAAGATTGGTAGTATGAATATAAATTTTTGGAATCACATAGTTTTAATATGAAATTATAATTTATTCCTATTTAGTTTGTAATTACATTAATCCCTGAAAAGGTTAAACAAACCGGATACATAATATGTAGCTCAGATACATTAAAAACTAGCTCGGATACATTATAAAATAAACCGGATACATAATATATATGTAGCTCGGATGCATTAAAAACTAGCTCGGATACATTAAAAACTAACTCGGATACATTATACAATAATTTAGAATTAGGAGAGAAATAAGGGATTTTAGAGGTTTTTAGAAATAGAAGGGAATATTAGAAATAAGGGAAACATAAGACGCGTATTTCAGTAATGTTTCCAAGATTTTATTCCTACCTTATACTATAAGAAAACATGATATTTGTTATGGTATTTGTCGATAATTCTCAGCTAATCCATTACTAAAATGTTCTAAGCTAATTAATTTTTCCTATAAACCTTTGCTAATCTGCAGCTAAATAAGACTAGTCTGAAATTGTTGAGCTACAAAAACTAATTATTTTTTTATACTTTCTAGAGACATAAATTAATTATGAAGATAAAAATGATGTTTTCGATAAATTCTCCATTAATTTGATTTAAGAAAAAAAAAACCTTAGCAACTATAGCAAGTGTGCCATACTTTAGTTGTTCTTTTCTGATCGTAATCCATTCCATCTCCACTCCATCATGATAATAAACGACACACTCATATAGTCATATATTCCTTTCGTTTTAACTTATTTGATCCTTTTTTTTTAGTTCGTTTTAAGAAAAATATTGTTTTTTCTTTTTAAATAATTTTAAATTTTATATGACATATTTAAAATCACAATATTATAAATATTTGGAATATTTAACGTATGTTTAATTTAAAATCATAAAATTTAAATATTATTTTAAATTTTACATCAAATTAAAATAAATCAAAATAAATTAAAACGAACTAAACATTCGACGTAGCAAAGCAACGAGTTAATATCTCAAATGGTCACTCAAGTTTGAATTGTTCACTTAGAAAGTCACTCAATTTTGAGTTGTTCTCTTAGAAAATCATTCAGCTTTGTTTTATAACTCAAAAGTCACTCAACTATTGATGTTTCACTAAGAAAGTCACTCAACTATTGATATTTCACTAAGAAAGTCACTCAACTATTGATATTTCACTTAGAAAGTCACTCAATCAATTTAAATATTTTTTTCATAAAATTTTATTGAAATTTAATTTTTATGTTAAACTACTTTTTTAAAGAAATAATAAGATATTTATTTTAATTATTTTGTTAATCCAAATTATTTAATTATATTTTTTTTGGAAAACGTACCGTAGCAATTGACCCCAAAAAAACTTTTTCCGTTTTATCAATTATATAACTGAAATTAAATATGTTAAAAAATGATCCAAAAAAAGAAGAAGTTGGAATGGATAAGAAGTAATAAAAAAAATAAAGACGCAACACAGTACCATTTTTTTAAAAAAAAATAGGTAAAAAGAAAAATTATACTTCAAAGAAATTCAATAAAATAATTAAAATAAGCATCTTATTATTATTATTTTTAAATAGTTATTTTGTTTTTTGTATTTAACAAAAATTAATGAAAAAATTAATTTAAATTAGTTGGGTGACTTTTTAAGTAAAATATCAATAGTTACGTGACTTTTTAAGTGAACTATTAATAGATGAGTGACTTTTGAGTTATAAAACTTAGTTGAGTGACTTTCGAAGTGAACAACTCAAAGTTGAGTGACTTTCTAAATAAACTATTGAAAGTTGAGTGACCATATGAGATATTAACTTCAAAACCAACTAATTTGGCCAAAGGTCAAATAAGTGGCTCAATTATCAAAATAAGTGTATCACCTTACTAGGAATATATCCTATTCTTTGGATAACTTTTGCAAAAATAAATACTTAATTCCTTATTCTAAAAGACCTCATATATCTTTGAGGTGTTATCTGGACAATTTATATATTATACTGAGATCCTAATGTGTAAATTATGCTATGAATATTAAAAATTAATGAAATCTTTTAGTGAATATACTTTTATGGAATAATAATATTTTTTTGGTCTCCTCATGTGTTGTTAACTAAGAAGTAAAAGTTTTATTCTTTTATATTTTACTTAGTTATCAAATTTAAATTTAAAATCATTTTATTTAACACCCTTATGAGAGAAATTAGTTAGTTTATTTTTATTTCTCAATCGATGTGTAGTAATTGTATAGGGATCTGATTAACTTTGAATTCGTGCATTATAGAATTATTTCTAGAAATAACATTTTCAAAAAAAAAAAATCATGAGAAAAACGACCTGAATCTAAAACCTCTAATTAAGAGTGGAAAATTTTCAAACGATTTCTTCTTCCCATAAGTCATTTTCAACATATGGAGCATCTTAATATTATAGTATGATATATATCTATCAAGTGACTCACTTCATATTCATTATCAATTTAAAATTTATCCTTTTTCTTATTTTTTATTTAGTATTATAATTAAGATATCCACCAAATGAATTTGATCACAAAAAAATATTGTTGTATTATCCACTTTGAACCATGAAGATAATTTTGAAATATTTTCCTCCCTCCAATTGCGTGATAGTTGATGAAATCATAGATTCCCACGTCTTTTTATTAAAATAAAATAATAAAATTGGTCCCATGCTATAATAGCTACTAAGGTTCTATTCAGTTGGTTTACAATAATTGATGGCATTTCTCACTTTCCCTACCCCACATAATAATAATAATAATAATAATAATAATAATAATAATAATAATAATCCATCTATTTCATATTTAACTGAATTTGTGAGATAATGCACACTTATCAAGAAAAATATTTAAGGATATAATTTTAAATAATATTTTCTACTATTATTCTTTGTGAAATCATAAAGAAATGTAACTTTATAAGTAATGTAATTTGTCTCATAGAAATTATCAAACTTCATTAAAGGAAAGGATAAATACGAAAAATAAACTTTGAACAATTTAATTATTTTAAACAATGAAAAACTCCCCAAAAATCTAGTTAATATAAAATAGCGGAAGTAGTAAATTTAAAAAGACAAGTATTGATTTGGTTGTTATGAATAGCAAGGTGGGTTGCTTCACGTCCATTGATCCGTAATTCAATTTGTGAAAAATCATAATTGTTGAAGCGATCGCAATTTAAATTGCTGTGGAAAAGAAATACAAAATAGATAGAGGAAATTTTATATATATCTTTTCTAAAGTGAAAATTGCATAGTAAATATATTAAAGAAAAATATGAAGGCTATTTGAAACTGAATATAACATGAGAAGATATATAAAAACATGTTTTCATATGTCTAGATCATATATATTGTGTTTATAATTTGCTTTTTAATATTTTTTGAAAAATAATCACTATTTTGCAATTTTCAATTTTACAAGTAAAACTTCAAATATATAAGAGTGACTATTTCTAATTATAAAAAATCAGTTTCAAATTTTAATAAAAAAAAATTATTTGTGAATTACCACTAATTGAACATCAAACAACTTCAACAACCACTCTTATTATTTTTTATCTTATCCATTATTAATTTCTAGTCAATGATAATTGAGAAGTGTTGAGTAAGCAATGGCTAATATGCTATTATAATAAATTAAAAGCTTTGAAAGTAATACTCACATTAAAGAAAACATGAATCATTATATTTATGCCATCTCCAAAAAAAAAAAAGGCACAAAAGATTAGGAGCCATTTGACTACGAATAAGATAAAATTTTGAAATGTTTAAATAATAGCTAAAAATTATTTTAAATAAATGTTTTTTTATTAAAATAATACATTATTTCAACTTGAAAAAATATATATGTTTTAGGATTATTTTTTTTAATTTTACATTTACAAAATTCGACTTTATATTCATATTCAATCACAATTAATCAGATAAACTTTTTAACTTAATTTTAAATGTATATTTTTCGTAGTTTAATCAAATTATGTCATGACCATCTCTGCCTTCACAAATTTTTACATATAGTAACATAACCTAAGGTAAGCTCGTAACTTGTAAGTTGTAAGACAGAACATGTACAAATTCAAACGAATTTAATAATTTTCTCTTAAATGTTATATTTGTATAAAAAATCATCAAAATAGAGATAAATATTAATTGTAACCCGAGTAACTAAAACAAGCTAAGGAAAATTTTCATAACTTATACACTTCAAATTTTGATTCCGCCAAAAAAATGCAATATCAAAGTCTATACTGTACATATTCAAGGAAAAAAAAAACAAGTACTTTTCCATTTATCCAGTAAAACCGAAACATATATATAGAAAAAAGTACAAATTACTAGTAATTAATTAAGTAGATTCAACTGATTTAGGAGAAATTGATGACAAATTAGTATTATTATTATTATTATTAACAGGCATGGATTTTGATCTCTTGAACCATGCAGTACTTCTTGTCTCACCAGAGGTACGGTGGTACCTGCACCTGATATTACCGAACATTAGTTAATTTGACCTTCAAATTTCAAACTAAAACTAAAACGACAAGAGTATATATTTTTTCCATATTCGCTAAAGACGTACGGAGAAAAAAGTATGATCCAAAAATCACACTATTTATATAAAATTAAATATTTTCTTATATATATTCTTAAAAACTAAAACCATCATCTTCCGATATTTACATAATGTAATTTTTTAACAAATAAAACAAGTGGAGGAGGATTAAAGTACAGAGTTCTCGAAAATTCAGTAATTTTCTTTTACGTAAATAAAATATTTATTGAGAATCTAGTAACAAGTAATTTCTTGATGGGTGTTTGAAATGAAACTTGCTTAAACTTTATTGTCCCCCTTGATGATGGTTTGATTCAAATAATTATAAAAGTAAAAACTAAAAATTAATTTGAAATCACAAAAAAATTAAAAATTTCAAATATGAATTTGTCTCCCATAACAAACAAATTCATCATCCGTAGAAATTGAATGAAAATTCTGACTTTGCCACTGATTATCTAATTTAAATTACCTGAACGACCCTCGATGGGTCGTCGGAGAGCACAAACAGTGTCCTTTCGGACAATTCGCCGGCGGGTGTGAATCTCCGGTGGAGTTATCGGAGGAAGTAGTGATGACAGTGATAACTTTCTGAGAAGCCATTAGTTTTTTTTTTTTTTTAGAGAAAAGAAAAAAAGAAGTCTTCTCTAGTTGAAGAAAGACAAATGTCAAGATGTTAGTATTTATAGGAAAATAATTGAAGATTATATTATAATTCTCTTTTAAGCAAATATAATTATGTGAGGTTGGAAAAAGTAATCAATTAGGTAAAGTGGTCTATTTATTTTTTGTTTTTTAGTGTCCTTTCGATAATATTCTATCCGTTCATTTTTATTTATCCATTTTGAATGTTGAACATCTTTTTTAAATGATTATTAATATTAGTTATCACAATCCATTTAAGTTTGAGCGGGTTATTGACCTGTCCATTTATTAGCTCAACACATTTCAACTCATTAAATATCGGGTTGATATGTAATCCCAATCGACTCATAAGAAATTTTGTCAAAATATTTTTAAAAAACTTCTTTTCAATTTATTAGGTTAAATATAGCCATATTAAAGAAAAATAATAATTTTATTAGGTACTGAATTGGGTCTTGACCCATTATATAACCTATTACTTAACCCGTTTTAACCAAAGCAAATTTGGATTGGATTAGATCTTGACCCAACTGTTGTTTTAACCCTTTATGACCTGCCAAATTTGATCCAACAACCCAATTGTTCCCTATTAATAGATAGTTTTACGTCTTGAGAAAGGACATAAGGAATAAGTAATTAATATTGAGGATAAAATAGAAACAAATAATTATTATATTTTAATATATTAAAAGTGACAAGTAAAAATGAAAATTTATTTTTTAAATAGTAAATAAGTAAAAACAAATGAAGAAAATAATACAACAGTAATAGTTTTTTTTTAATGTCTTGAGCCATCCTTAAACCATAAACTATTCTTCAGAGCTAAATTAGATTCAATTTCCCTCTTTATCATAGTATATTTAATATTGAACTTTTATACTATATTGTTCATAATTCAATTGAATAATTTTTATAGTGGAAGAATTTGACAGATGCACAGGGTCCTTATCTGGACCATTTCATTTCCTACCTAGATGGTTGTGATTGTTGTTCATGGATCTGTTTTCAATAAATCAATGGACAAATAGGCCCATACTATTACTCATCTATTGTTGTCATATCCTGCCAATCTGATATATATTCTTAACAAATAATTTACAAATAGAGAAAATTGGATCCCTTATCCAAAGCAATCTAATAATAAATTTATAGTCCAATAAAGGTAAATTCGTATCACAGTTATTGAAAATAATTCTAAATTTGGTATGACAGTTTTAAGAATACTTCTTTACTTGGCTAACTGAACTTAAATACAATACTGATATTGTAACATGAGTGAAATACATCTATATATTCTCGCTAAGTTTAGGAATGTTATCAACACTTCTCTTAGTTTTTTATTTAGTGTCTCATACTCTTACAAGAGTTTGAGACCACTTGCTATGTCATGTGGCATATCGGGGGTGTATCTAAGTTTAGATAGTTTACTAGAGAGGTGTTTATAAGACTGTCAATAGTTTGGGGATGAAATTAATAATTTGTGTCAAGTTCGGAGGTGTTTTCAATATTTTTTTGTTACTTTTTTTAATTACAATATCCTCATATTTTTACAGAGTTGAGTAGGCGAATGTAAAAAAATAGATTTTGGACTTGACTCAATTTCAAAAACTAGCTCATAAGATAAGGATTGTAAGTCATATCAAAAAATTGTTCATTCATTTTTCATCTAATATGAGACTCTTCAATACGAACATGGTACCTGGTGGAGTTTATTTGGTTAAATTTCTAAAAGTTGTTTATTTTGAATTATGTATTTCTTAAAAACATAATTAAAAAACTATGTTTTAAGAGTAGGAAATTATGTTCAGCTAATTAGACCACTTTTACAAATAATTCTACTGTTGTTGTAAAGAAAATGCTTTAGAAATTTGAGGTGTTTGACCAAGTTGTCCGTAAAGTTTGAAAAAAATAGCGTGTATGTAATCTTACCTTTACTTTATAAAGGTGGAGAGATATTTTTTTAAATAGCAAAACGCAACGTTAATTTAATATATAAAATCTTTTTTATTATTTTGAACTACTAATATGAAACTTTATTATATCACAATATTTACTTCCAATAAGCAAGGACTTAATTATGAGAAACGCCTTCATTGTCATTTGATCGATCGAGATCTCACATTTGTGGCTATTGGTATATCATATATAAAACATTTATATATGATACAACATATATTATTTTTGGTATTTGAATATTTTTTTTCTTAACAAGAATCGGCGTGTGAAGTGTATAACATATATTATTTTTGGTATCGTCATTTAATTTATATATAATATTTAAAGAATATCGCAAGTTTACTCATTTTGGATACAACTTTTAAATATACACGACTTAATTTTAAAATTTTCGTTTGATTTTACATACTTTTGTTGAAAGTGTGACCTTGTGAAAGACAAACATTGAATATTTTTTACTGAAGTTTTGTATGTCTTGCCAAAGTTAACATCAGACAATTTAATTTATTGAAGTTATGAACTTGACAACTTCAAAGATTTCTACTAAAATTATGGCCTTGGCAAAATTTCAAACATATAATAATTACCAAGTCAATTTCCCACATTTTTTACTGAAGTTACTATCATAATAAGACCTAATTTCCAATATATATTTTTATTGGAACGGTTGCCTTAACAAGGTCAGAATTCAGATATCTTCAACTTTCATATATAGCAAACATAAAAATCATATTTGTATGCTATAGATATAGTTTGCATAATTGCACTCCATAGCAAACATAAATATGTATATTTCGATATACATATACAAAAGAAAACAATTGTATAATCTGTGTTTGTATAAAGCGAGAAAGAGAGAAAGACAAAAGAAAACTGGACAGGGGAAGATCGTATTTGTATAATCATAAGTGTATAGGACGAAAATATATCCATTTGTATTTGTATATACAATTTTCCCTCGCTTTATACAAACACAAAGTATACATTTGTGTTTGTATAAAGTGAGAGAGGCGAGCGAGATCTGTGAGAGGGGAACGAAAATATATGTATATATACAATTTTCTCTCGCTTTATACAAACACAAACGCATTTTATACATTAGTGTTTGTATAAAAGCGAGAGAGGCGAGGGAGACTGCCCAGCGACTACGAGAGTGGCGAGCGAGATTCACCAGGAGAGTGGCGAGCGAGATTCACCAGGAGAGAGGCAAAATAGCAACAGTTTACTATGGGGTACAACTAAATCAAACTATGGTTGTAACATTTAATTTGAATTAATAATTTGCTATTATATACAATTTTCCCTTTAATATAAGGTCAGGAAATATATATTTGGCCCAACTTTAGAAATATATAACTAAAATTGGATGCATAATATGTTTGAAGTTGTCCATATTATTTACAAGAAAATGTGTGTGAAGCAATAATAAAAAAGATGTGAGCAATAACAACTAACCCACCAACTATACTTCACTCTAGTAGAATCACAAATAGATTTTCAAATTTGAAAAAATAAAATGAAGATTCCAAAAAGATTATAAAAACCTCAATATTCAATGTATGTATAATAATGTATCG
The DNA here is from genome assembly GCA_029582685.1 of Solanum piurae. Classification (NCBI taxonomy): domain Eukaryota; kingdom Viridiplantae; phylum Streptophyta; class Magnoliopsida; order Solanales; family Solanaceae; genus Solanum; species Solanum piurae. The sequence continues at coordinate 22,936 of JAJOOO010013923.1, read as the reverse complement.
ATGGGAAATGTTGGTCAGTGTGGTGGATATTAATTATTTTTTTATATAAAATTGATGCAGCTTAAATGACAACGTCCAAATAAATATCTTATAAAAAATTGATAAACTTACAGAAATGTCATTAGTGTAGAAATTAATTACTTAGATACACTCTAATTTGTAATATTACGAATTTTATTAGATTTTGATGTGTTTATATACATGTATCTCGGGATACATGGGTCAAAATTAGGTGTTATTTGTTCTAAAACATATGTATCCAAATGGATTTGCATGTATCTGAGATACATAACAAATATCGTTGATCACCACTCTCCTATGTATCTGGTATCCAAGATACATGTGAATCACACCAGATATATATAGATACATGTATCTAGTGTGATTTGCATGTATCTGAGATACATGACTATCTCGCTCGTCACCCTCCCAATCTCGCTTGCCTCTCTCCAGTGTATTAGATAACAAAAATACATGTATATCAAGGTGTATCTTCTTCAATATATGATTAAAAAAAACTCATAATTAATGATAAAATACGTAATTATTGAAAATATAGATATAATTGTGCTTGGGTTGGATAAAGCTTAGATTAAAATTATTAAATTATATAGAATTCGTATTTTCTATATTAGCTCCGCTCCTAAATTTGATTATATTTTATTAGTTTAGAGAAGAATCTAGTTGTAGATTTTTTGTTTCATTGGGTTCATTGCCATGCATCGAGACTAACATAAATAGTCCTTTACTAAAAATACAAAAGATCTCACAGGTTTCTCTTTCTTCAAGCTTTTTTTGTATTTTTCAATAAATATTTACAAATGAGGGTCCCTTTTTAACATGAAAAATAGAGATATATAAATTTTGACTCTATTCTAGTCTTTCTTTTGGTCCACCCCTCTTCACATGCACCTTCTCATTCCCAACACCAAAATTGTATTTTACTTATGTTAGTGTAAAGTTCTTTTATCATTATTTTCCGTATTTTTTAACATGTTATATGAAAATTGACAAGTCATGTTTTTCGAGTTGAGGATCCAAAATAACCTTTTTGTCTTTGCGATAGTGATAAAGTTCAAGTTTACCTATCCTGTTTCAGACTCCAAAAGTGGATTTGCATACACTAAGTTATGTTGTAGTAGTATAACAAATTATGTGCTCCAAACATTATTAATAATTATTTTTTACTCTCTTCATTTGGTTTATATGATGACTTTTCTTTTTTATTTTAGACTTCATTGACTGATCTATATAGAGTTTTAGGTCAAAAAATTGAATAAGTATGTCATCAAGTGAGATTATATAAGGTCAACCTCTAAAATTAAATGATTGTGTTATAAAATGTCAACTAGACAAATCGAGCAAGTTCGAATTAACATAATATGAAACCTATTAGGTCAAACGCTTCGTAAGAGAGAAACAATCCACGGATCCCAATTGACACCATCGAATTTGTAATCTATTTGTGGGACTTGTGTTCCCTCTTCCATTCAATAGCTAAAAATATTTTATTTCCGTTTCGTTTCATTCCCCTAATGAAATGATTTATGATTATACAAATATAAAATCAAAAAAGTACTCAACAAATGTCATTTTATATTAGAATACATAAAGAGACAATTTGGCGTGACCTAGTTCTTAGTGCACCCATAGTCACGCCTTAAAAACTTTCTAATATTTTAGTCATTCTAATTTCCATCACCTTTTTAGCATCCCTATTAAAGCTAAAAGAAACATAATTAGAATAATGCCTAACTAGAAAAAAAACTTTAAGTTTTATTTGCAAATTTCACTAAGTAGGAGAAGTAGATGGAGATAGAAAGGAATAAAAAGAGTAATTGTTAATATTAGAGTCACTTCCTAACGTGTCAATTGTTTCTAAATATATAAACATAATATTCTTTTTGAGACATATTGAAAAAAATGTGCATCACATAAAGTCTACCGTAACATTTAGTCACATATAATTTTTTTTTCAAATTTCACCAAGGAGGAGAAGAACTATTATAATCATTTCTTGGAGTACCAAGTGACCTAGCATTAAGGATAAACAAAAATTTAAAACTGAATTATTTATAAATATAGAAAAAAATACTTTTTAAGACAAATTAAAAAGGAACGTATGCCAAATAAATTGGGACAGAGAGATAATATTAGTCATTCTATCACCACCTTTTTAGCATCCCTATTACATCAACAAAAATAACTAAACAAGAAAATAAAAAGAACTAAACAAACTAAGCTAACAAAGAACATCTAAACAAACCCTAATTAAACAAATTTAAGTACATAGATTATTAATTTTTTTTGCAAATTTTACCAAGAAGGAGAAGTACATGGAGATCCAGAAGAAGAAGTATAATTGTTACTATTAATAGAGCCACTTCTTAGTGAAATTGAACATGCCTCGATTGGAAGTTTCTTCATCGGAGTTAATAGTACTGAAGAAGGTGTACTAGAACATGTTGATATTCCACAATTTTCTTCTCCTTCCTCCGAAGAACTATCAATGATTAATTCGAGACAGGAGGGGGATGTATCTGGCGTTTCAAACGGGGTATCATGCTCAATTTTTGTGTTATCATAAATTGGATTTGATATGTAAATAAATTGTTCCTCAATAGTAGTACCACTAGTGCTACAGTGATGTGATTGTACTTCATGGACTAATTTAGGGTATGCCATATTTTGGACTATTTCAAGATCATCAATGTTGTGATGATCTTTATTGGAAATTTTAGGGAAGAGATAATTTCTTGGAACATGAAGAACCCCTAATTGTGCATAAAAGCTACTATGACTACTAGTAATTGGAGCAATTGATTGACACTCTAGTGGTGAGGGTTGTGTGATGGAAGTTGTTGCGGAATCTATAGGTGTTTTTGACCGTTGACGCCTAGTAAGTAAGAGAGAGCAAAAAAATTCAACAAGAAAAACTAAGAGTAGGCCTAGAATTATTGCAAGGGTTACCACCATTATTAATATTGCTCCCATTATTATCTTGGAAGTACTAGACTTCATGTGTGTGTGTGTGTTTTTGAGAGTGAGGGAATGTTATAAATATATGGGAATTTGGAAGGATTGAGGTAATTTTTTTGGCGGGAAATTATTATTATTATTATTATTTTCTTTATTGTAAGTTGGGACAATAAAGTAAATTTTATCTCAAACTACCTATAATTTGATCAACTCCGACTCCAGTTTGATTATAGGTTTTGAAGTTGAAAATTGAGAACTTGAGAAAAAATATTTGAACTGAATAAATTTTATGGTCAAACACATATTTGAAGATATGTTGTATACATTAGTTTAAGATATGTTCAAATGGAGAACTATGATAAACTATGAATTTATATAGTCTATTCTAAATTGTTTTATCGTATGGAATTGTTGTTTCATTTGATACTAGAGTTATGATAAAGAATAATGGAAAATTAAGTTACTAATAAGCCAAATAACCTTATTAATTAACTCTCATAAAAACAAACCTTTCTGACAGTTTGAAGTCAAAATAGCCAACTTTATATAAACCATTTATTTTATGTTCCAAGAAGGGGAACCTTGGAATAATATAAAGTTATTTTCACGTGATGAATCAAAATTTTCATTAAAAAGATTTGGAATATAAAAAGTATAAATACGAAGAGGTCAAAGAGAATTCAATATCTATTATATATACGTAAAAAATAATTTAATCAAATTTAATAGTGTAATTTTCTATCGAAGGAGGTTCGAATAAACCCCCTTGACCCTTGCTAGCTCTGCCCCTGCGTGTGATCTATAAGCCATAAATTCGAGTGATAAAAACGTCACTAATACTTATATTAGAATAAACTATCTATATCATACTTCTTAAAACACGATCCTTCTCCAGACTTTGTATGAACATGAAATACGTTATACACCGAACTATTCTATTTTTCTTATTAAAAGAAGGTCTTGCTTTGGTTTTGAATAGGAAGCACCATTGAGGTGTCTTTCTGAAGGTGACAAATAGTTGTCACAGAGGCCACCTAACAAGTATACAAGTCATTTTCTATTTATTGTCTTTTTATTTTCTCATTTTAAATTTTTCAGTGGTAAAAGACAACTTTCTGTTTGATTTTTAATCTTTAATCCAAGAATCCAAAAAATGGAAATTTGTTTTTCTATTACATACTGATACCTTGTTGAACTTTCTCCTCGAACTGCGGAGCTAACAAGTCTATTATAAAATCTTCTCTCATTCCTATGCTTGAATTCATATTTTGGCTTCTAGTAATTCTTCTTTTAACATCAACCATAGACAAAAGAAAGGGTAAATCAACAAATTTAATGAAAACTTATTTTTGAAAAATATAATTCTAAGATATTATTATATTTACGAAAAAAAATAATATTATTGAGAGTGGGATGAAAAAAAAAGAATATTGTTGAGAGTGAGATTTGAACCCACGCCCTTTCGGACCAGAACCTTAATCTGGCGCCTTAGACCAACTCGGTCATCTCAACAATGTTGTTGGGGCTTATTGAATTAGTTATTATAACATAGTATCAAAGGCAATATGATGAAAAGGGTATTTGACCACAGTTAAAAGGAGAGTTTAAATTCATTACTTCTGACATTTTAGATTATTTATTTTAAAGTAGTGGAACATTCACAAATAATAATTTTTCAGTTTTTATAATTGAAAAATAGCTATTATTATTAAGTTTTAAATTTCATAAATAGAATTTCAAAATAAAGTACGGAAGTTTCAGACATGAAATTGAAAATTCCATAACATTCAACATTAACTTTATTGTATGTGCATGGTTGTAACTTGTATGTGATAGCAACTCAATATTGTTAACATTTTAACAGAAATATCAAAAGAGCAGTTTAAATTGAATTTAATTAAAATAGAATAGGTTTAATTTATCAAATATTTGAATTAAAATAGGTTGAACTAAAATGAAATGTAACCGGTCCAAACTTAAGCCGATTGAATCATATTTTTATAGACTAAATTTATCATTTCTAAACGGAGTTATGGATAGGGCTTTCATATGGATATCAGTGTAGGCCTTAACTTTTAGGCCCATGATATAAAGCCCGTACGGATATGCAGACTTCTTTTGATTAGCCTTTTAGCCAAGTCTTTCTCTATTGATTTACTAGAGTCGGAATCAAAATTCTCGTTAAAAGAATTCAAAATACGAAAAGGTAAACACACAATAAAGGTAAAGAAATTGAACACTATATATATATATATATATAAAGAAAGTCAGTGAACATTTTTTAAAACTAAATCAACGGAAGTGCCTCTATTTTTCTTTTAAAGGAAAATCAACAAACTTCTATGGAGTATTTTTATGCAAAAATACATGAATACCACAAAAAATACGAACATTGATTTTTACTCTATTTCAAGTTATTACTAAAGGATGTCCGTCAATTTTGACCATCAATTTCCGATCTATTTTTAGTAATGGGAATAAAGAAAATCAATCGATACCTCTTCACCAAAAAAGTTTTACTAGGTAAGTCATACTAGTTTCTCATTTTAATTCTTCTATTTGATTGTGGCAACACAAAATTGAACTTTCCAACAAAAAATTCTATACATCCCCCCTGCCGACTTGGGTGAAGGTAACGTTCGAATTACAGCTTCAATCGAATTCAATAAAAATATTTTATATATAAATATATATATATAATTTAAATATTAGTATGTGAAGCAGCTATTCAAAAATTAGAAGTTATAAAGTTCAAATTTTAATTTTACTTGTGATAATAACATGAAATATAAAAATAATTAGGAACAATTTAATATATAAAGTATCTGGCGTTTGATTTTATAGGGGTGGAGCTAGGAATAACCAATGGGGTTTAAATACAAACACTCTTTAATGGAAGATTGCACCACTTATAATTTGTTAAAATTATTTTTATGCACATATAATAGATGATGAATTTTCTTCAATTTATTCGTGTATTTACTTCTTTATATTTTAATCACATCACTGATTTCATAACTCTTGACGTGGCATGCTAAGATGTGGACATCAATATGTAGAATGAAAAGAATCAAATGGAGCAAATTATAGCAATACACTTGTGAGAGGCACCATTAAATTATTAATACCATAATAGGAAATTTGATTATTGACACATGTTATAAACTTGACATAAAATTTGGCAGTGGAAATTATAATTAATGGACAACTTCACCAATATTTTCTCAACATTTAGCAAGTAGCCAGATTCGACAAATCATGAGGAGTTTCAAGTTTTTGTAGAGCTTTTATATTTGATTAAGAAGTGTCATTCCCTTATTTAATTAAAACTAATGTACATAAGGTAAATTTATCGCTAAAATAAGTAGATTAATTCCAATTGTCATATTAGTATAGAGGTAGAATTAATATTTGAAGTTTATCTATTCAAAATTTTAATCTTTTAAATCAAAGTGAATCCAATCGAACCTATAACTGAAATGTTAGGTCCACCCTTATGTCAATGTCATTACATTTATAACTTGATTTTGACAATTCCAATAACCCAAGTGGCACATGTTGTTTAGCAAGTAGGACTATTTATTGGCAACAAACAATCTTCATGTCAAGATCACTACTTAATGTTCCCCATATTTCCCACATATATAAATTCACATGGTAAAGTTACCAAAATGTTGGGAAAATTATACTCATTGATAAAAGTTAGGGATGAATTGTGAAAAGGAAAAAAAAAATCCATTTTTTTCCTTCTTAGGAGTTTGAATCAAATGTATTTATATCATCATTTGAAGAAGTTGGGTAGAGGTTTGACATGCTATTGATAATCTAAAGAGAATTTGTATCGTTAAAAGTTCAAAATATTAGTTATCGTCAAAACAAAATTGTCTTCATTAAAGTTTTGGGTCACATTCAGACCATTTCACATAGCTTAAGGTCAAACTCTTCATAAATTTCAGTTGTGCTCATATAGTCATATTGATTATCGTAAGAATTTGAGATAAGCTTTCTCTGTCCCTTTTCTATCATTGAACTTTCAAATCAAATTTCAACTTGCAGTAATATAAACCACATAATTTCATTATTCTTCTTCTATTTAACTATTTTCCCTTTGTAAGAAACTAACTCCCGCGTATTGGGAAGCTTTAATTTGTCCTTAGAAAATAATGAAATATTTAGACTAAACTTATAATGACATAAGTATATTTGACCTCAATTATTCATAAAGGGTAAATTTATATTACCTTGCAAAATTTCAAGAGCAATTTTGAACTTTTCCTCTTATATAAGTACAGTTGACATCTTAATTTCCTTTAATTAAAGTCGACTCTCTGTAAAATACTTGTTTAGTCGATAACTTTCAAACGCAAAAAAAAACAAATAAGATATGTGGACATTGCAAAAAATGGCCAAATTATGGCATGTGGCTGATAACACAACCAATTTATTATATACAGTAGACTTAGTAGGTGACACGTAGTGCACTAAAAGTTGTACAAAGTGCTTAGAGATGGGGACATTGCAATATGTGGCCAAAATATAATTTCCACAAAGTGAAAGACATATGTCTTTTTTATTATAAAATGGAAAAAATAAATGAAGAGGCATTTGACCATTGATATGTACAATGAACTAAAGTGAATTAAAATAATGTTGGTGATGCCTACTTTGGCTTTTGTATAAACCCTACTCTCCCCCTAGATATTCCAATTCCAATTCCTTTATCATCTCGATAGGATTGTAGTGGACTGGTAAATAATCATTATCCTTAATTAGAGGTTTTAAGTTTGAGTCCTCTTAGATACGGAATCACCTTTGTTAGGGAGCGTTTTATCCCCAATGTAAGACTTTTCGGCGCGAATCCAAATTAATTAGTAAATGATAATTAAATAAATTATAAGAAAATAAAAAAAAATCAAAATTAGGTTAAATTTGAACGAGTTGATCAGTTATAATTTATTATTTAACTCATCTCTGCCTAAGTAACAATTGGATATGTTAACGATTCATTCATTTTCCAACTGGTGTTATTTTGAGCTATCAAAATTTAATTTAACTCGCTTATTTAATACCATTTTTTGATACGGGAAAAAAAATTAATGGTAAACTTACCTTCTTAGGGAGAGTTGTGTTAATGAGTTGTTCATCAAACTTGGACCTTTTGTAGAAGTTACAAAATACAATAATTAACAAGGTGAATAGTGAAAAAATAAAAAAGGATGCTACCATTATTATTTCTTGATTAGGACTTGATTTTGGAGTTAATTAAGATGTGATTAGTAATTAATAGGATCATATATTGTATGAGATTCATACATTGAACCAAATCTTAGTTGGATATAAAGTTTGACAATTTACATACTTGTCCACACTTAAATTGGTTGGGAAATAAATATATATAGATTGATAAGTTACCTTGTTCAAAGGTAACTTTCACTTGAAGATTTTCAGGTGCAACCAACTACTATGTAGAACAATTGACATTAAATGCTTATTATTGTCAAAATATAATATCACCTGATCAAATTTTATGAAATCTAACATTTAAATTTCAGCAAAACAAAATATTAAAATGATTTCTTTTTGGAGCCCAGGATAACTCGCAATCGATATAACCTCTGTCACAACCTCTGCTCTTTGGGGTGAGTATTCTGTGCGCGGTGAGCACACTTTGTGCGTACTGGGTAAACCCCCACTGTGTAATAGCCTACAAACCACACAAGTGATGTATACCGCACTAGGCAAGCTCTATGCGACAGACTTGACTCAGAAGGCATTGAGGGGGATCAATACCGAGTCATCCGTGTGGATAACCACCTTCCAAACCAACTGAGTCATCCCGAATGACAAAAAAACTATTTCTTTTAATATTTTCAAATATTAGAATTTTAAATTTCACGAGAGAAACTTCAGAACATTTCCTGAAATTTTATCCAAAAAATTTGAAATTCTAAAACAATGACTAATTTTTAAAGATATGAAGAAAAAGTAACTAATAAATCTTAATTCTACTAAAATAATATTACAAATGAGCCAAACAATATGCAACATATGGTAGGTAAGGGAGCTTTGATTGATAAATTACTTCATTTTCTTAATTGAATTTTTTAGTATTTTCCTTATGATAAAGGTCACCTTTTCTTACTTCACTTGGTTGAGTGGGTCATGAATAAACATTTAAAAAATTGGATAATTGTTGTCCTCCTTTCTGGTTTGGGAAACTAATGACCACTCTTTTACTTAAAGATGCTAAAACATAAAAAAGAGTGATGTGTCCTATTATAAACGCTTCATTAATTAACAATTAAAAAATTAAACTAAGAATTAATTATAATTTTTTTCTTGAAAAAAGACAAGAACTTATGCTAAGCTGATGAAATCAATTATTATCAATTAAAGGATTTGGATTAGATTTTGTCTTTTACTTTCTACTTAAACATAGATTTATTTATTTATTTATTAGAATTTTTGGGTGGAGAAAAGGGAATAAAAGAAAAAGAAAAAAAGTAGTAGTTGATTTTGCAAGTTTGGAAATTGTTTTAAAAATAGCTCGATTAATAAATGGTACAGAATCTCCTGATTAATGTCTCATAAAAGAATCGATATATATGAAATAGAAAGAATTCAATTCAAGAATAAAATAATCGGTATATTGTGATCCAGATTCAAGAAGAACATACCTGAATCGAAAAAATAACTTTCCTCGTAGCAAAATGGATGCACGCTAGAGGTTTAATTAATTATTTTAAAATTGAAATATTGGTGAAATAATTGGAAGCTAACAACCTCACATGACCTCTTGAGGAAACTTAAGTTGCAAGAAAATAAAAATCTTACAATATTTTATTTTTTTGTCATTCTCATCAACCCTCATATAATATAGTTAAATATTTGCCATCAAGTAGCACTTCCCAACTAAAAAAAAGGTCTTTCAAACACAAAAAAGACAAACTTTTAAATTTTTACACTAAGAAATAATTATTGATAATTGCATGTAATAAGCTCAATCAATAACCTAAATAATATAGTTATATATTTGCCATCAAGTAGCACTTCCCAACTAAAAAAGGGTCTTTCCAACACAAAAAAAGACAAACTTTTAAATTTTTACACTAAAAAATAATTATTGATAATTGCATGTAATAAGCTCAATCAATAACCTAAATAAAATAAACTATTACAACTTGATATAGTAACCTCGTTGAACAACATTAGAGAATTGACTTATAAATCATGGTGATATATAACTTGAAATCTTTTTACTTTTAATTCGAAATTTCAAATTAAAATCTCAAACTTTTCTTTTTGTTGGAAGCCGCCATCTGAAATAGCCAAATAAACATTACAATGCAAAAATATAAATACAAATTAAATTAAATTTTAATATAAATATTAAATACAGAACGAAAAAAAATAATATTGTTTACCACACACCAAACACACAATAAACTACTCTCTTCGTATTTATTTTAGTAAATCAAAAAAAATTCTATCACCTTTTTTTCCAAATTATTTGAGAGTTCTAAAATAAAAAATATATACTTCTAATTAAAGCTTTCGTAAAAATTATGTCGGATCAACATCGAAAAAATTAGTAAGTGAAAAATTAATAAGTGTACCAATAAGAAGGTGCAACGTATAAATAAATTGTATGCCACGTGTTAGCTTTTATGCGGCAGGTGCATGGGATATGAGGGGAAAAAAAGTACATACTAATATGGGATCCCTACTAATATTTGGCCCAAATCTTGTGAAAAAGAGATTAAAAATAAAAAAGATATGAAAACGAATCGGTATTTCGGCCGACCGAATCTAAGGCACTATTTGGAATTGCCTCTTTCTGAGATAATAATTGAAATTTTAAATTTGACGTAAATTATTAATTTAATTTTAAAATATGTATCTATTTGATTAATTGAATTTATATTTTTTTTTCGTTTTATTTTATGTGGCAACATTTGATCGGGCACGGAGTTTAAGAAATAAATGAAGACTTTGAAATATTTACCAAATTGCCCTTTAAAAAATAGATTCACTTTTATCTCTCCTCATAAATGTATTGGAATATTATTTTTAAGATTAAGTGGGACCAACAAGGATAAAATAGGAATTATACATTTAAATACTTATCATATAAGGAAATGTGACATTCTTTTTTGGACTAACCAAAAAGGAAATGGTGCCACATAAAATGGGACGGAGGAAGTACATTTTTTATGTTGTCTCATGAGTGAAATACATTTCTAAATTTTCGATACTAATGTTTGGCCCAAATCTTGTGAAAAAGAGATTAAAAAAATAAAAAAGATATGAAAACGAATCGGTATTTCGACCGACCGAATCTAAGGCACTATTTGGAATTGCCTCTTTCAGAGATAATAATTGAAAATACTTTTAAGTTTGATATAAATTATTAATTTAATTTTAAAATACGTATTTATTTAATTAATTAAATTTACATACATTTTTTATGTTGTTTCATGAGTAGAATACATTTCTAAATTTTCGTAAGGTTCTCAATACTTCTTTCAGTTTTTCATTAAGAGTGTCACGATCATGTAGGAGTATATCATGACGCAAATCAGAGATGTATACAAATTAAGTTAGTCAAATAGATAAATACTTTTAAAATTGTCAATAGATCGAGAACGAAACTAACAATTCACGTCAAATTGAAGGGGTGCTTTCAATATATCACTCTAAACCTTTTAAAATTTTCATCTCATCACTCTATTATGAAGATTCATCTACATTAGAATATGCACCACTTATTTTAAAGTTCGTCAATTTAAAAGTTTTTCAGTCCTTTTTTTAAAAATCCGTCCTTATTAGTATGCTCTCGAATCTCGATCGAGATGTCATTAGCACACATCCCTATCGAGATGCAGTACTCTCACTAATGTTTGTTACACCATTGTATTGAAGGAGAAGGCAAGACTCTGATATCATACTTATTACGATCCAAACTCATTGCACATATTATTTGATTATTACAAACAATACTTCCAAGAAATTTATCGCTCTAACACGATAACACTTGGTCTTAAAACGTTTGTACCATGCGAACTTATAATATATACGGAAAAGGATCAAAATTGCCCCTGAACTATATGAAATAGATCACTCATACCCTCTGTTATATTTTGGGATCAAAAATACCCCTGCTGTTATCCCAAGAGACCACAAATACCCTTCAAAAGTTAACATTCTAAATTTTTAATGACGTGGCAAGCCACATAGGACTGATTCCTCCACCTAAGCTGCCAACTAGGATTTCCACTAACCCATCAATTCATCCTCCCAAAAATTAACCTCCATAAGCTCCATAACTCAAGCAATGTATTCAAAGTTATGTATTATGTTACTAATTCTACATTTCAATACCATGTTGCACGAAAAAAGTTGAACATATTATTGCTTTTGATAAACAACCAGATACTAAGTGTGGAGTTTTATCCAAAGCTGGTGTAGGAAAGCTACCAGCTAATCCGCAAAATCAAGAACCATTTGTCGAGCAAAACAATATTCAAAATAATTTCAGTGCTCAGTTTAGTTATCTAAATTGCTATCGATATAAACAATTAACTTGATCTTGAAAATTAAATCACTTCCTCAATTGAATTGATGGAGCCTCTGATTTTGCTTCAGTGATAAAGAAGATTCAATTTTTTCTCTCTCAAAATTAGGTTTGATTTGGGAGAGAAAAGGACCAAAATTGTCCCTTATCTTTGCCTTAAGACTCAGAACGATCCTTATCATTTCATATGGAGCACCAATAGTCCTCCTCCTTTGTAAAAATGGTGCAGTTTTAGTCTTTCTAACATTTTCCGTCAATTTACAACGTTTAGCTCCTTTTGTCCATTCATTAAGCAACAGTGAAGGTTAATTATTAAGGCCACCAAATGAATTAATTTTGAGTGGCAGGATCCATTGTATTCATAATTAATATCACCCTCATATATTGGCTCCATTTATCCATTTACAAATTTACTAAAAAAATTACTTAAATTCTCACTTGATGTCAGGATATTCATATTGGTGTCCAACTATGTTAGAATCGTGCCGCATAGGGATCCATTTGATTCGTATATCGAGAGCTCGAATCTTAAACATTTGATTAAGAGATAAACATTCTTATCCACTACATTAAGAAAATTCATACATCCTTATAGAATTGATAATATCAGGGAGATAATGATATCGAAGAATTTTTTTTTATCGTGCACGAATAGAATTGAAGGTTGGATCTGGTAATTGAAAAGTGCTTAATTACAACAAGCAGTAACAAATTCTATATACAAGTTATGATTTGCTGCTATAGCTTTGACTCCATTTAGGGCTATATCTACCCTCTAGAATGATACGAATAGGAAATACACAGAACAATTAGTTTTTTAGGGTAATTTTTTTTATTTAATTTAATGCATGACACGCATATAAGCAACTTCCGTTGATGATAGATGGAAAATATTTGATAGACTAAAATTGTACCATTTTTACAAAGAAGGAGGACTATTAGTGCTCCATATGAAATGATAAGGATCATTTTGAGTATTGAGGCAAAGATAAGGGACAATTTTGGTCCTTTTCTCGATTTGGGAAGATGAATTGATTGGTCAGCAGGAATGAATTAGTGGGAATCCTAGTTGGCATCTTAGGTGGAGGAATTAGTCCCAAGTGGCTTGCCACGTCATTAAAAATTTGGAATGTTAACTTTTGAGAGGTATTTGTGGTCTCTTGGGATAACGGCAGAGGTATTTTTTATCTCAAAATATAACGGAGGGTATAAGTGATCTATTTCATATAGTTCAGGGGCAATTTTGACCCTTTTCGGTAATATATATTATCTAAATTTAATTGCTAAGTTTTAAAATTTTCCAGCTTAGCAATTTTGGCATCATCCTCTCCTGACTAAAAACGTGGCACTGATTTGAAGGGACCACGTAAGAACTCAAAAATCCAAACGCCACGCGCTATAGCCTACGAGTGTTAAAGCAACAAAAATATCTAAGAAACAGGGTCATGACGTGGACCAATCAAATAAAAAAGACCATCATTGTGGTCCCCTTTTAGCACAACCATAAAAATATCATGTAACCCTCTAAATAATCTCCACGTACCACATTGTTGTTAGTTTAATATTAATAGTACTTTTTCTTTTATTGGCTCTTGGAAGTCTGAATCAGGTATCCGCATTGGAGTCCTACTAATACGTTTCGCTATGAAAAATACATTTTAAGGGTGAAATACGTATTATTGGGGTGATTCAATTTCTATAACTCAAATAATTAGGGATTTATATAAGGAATAAATACATATAGAAGTAGAGCTTGAATATTAGGTACAAGTTCGATTGAACTCGATAAATTCAGTTCAAATTGTGTATTTATAATAAAAAAATACTACTATAAATGTGTAAAAGTCAAATTCATAATCCAAATACTAATATCAATATTAATTTTAGAATTCAAACATAATGGTCAGTTAATACGCAAGATAAGATAAATAAGAATATCGTATTGTATTATTTTATCCACCTTTTATATAAATAGTAATTCCACCGTGAAATAAGATAATTTCAAAATTAGTTAGTCCTTTAAATCAAACATGAAATAAAATTAATATTTTTACTTTGCTTCTATGTCGTACTTACCGATTCATCATTTTTTATTATTATAAACGTTATTAATGTAAAAATAATAATTATATCATTGGTTTATTCAAAAATATTTATTTATCAATTCTTTTAAAATATGAAATTTATATTTTAAAAATAAGATAAATTACCTGCTATCGCTACATGACGTGAGTAGTAAATGATTCAATAGTTCCTTGTATTAATATACGCCCAACCCAAAAAAAAAAAATTCTCTATAAAACCATATCCCTTACATTTACATATTCCTCTACAACCACTACGACTGCCATTGCCATAACCTTCCACAACCGTGAAGCTCCGCCCAACTCCGTCAATCTCCGATTCGCAAAAACACGGGAACGAGTTATATATATATGGGATGGAGGCTAACAATAATAACAATATTATTGCTCCGTTCGTGATGAAAACTTATCAAATGGTGAATGATCCGAAGATTGATGGACTTATAGCTTGGGGAACAGCCAATAACAGCTTCATCGTTGTTGAACCTTTGGATTTCTCTCAACGAATTTTGCCTGTTTACTTCAAGCATAACAATTTCTCCAGCTTTGTTCGTCAGCTCAACACTTATGTGAGTATATTATGTAATTCAATTGTAGTAGCATTTATTGTATGTTTTGAATCTGATATATGTATTGCATCGCGAAAATACTGGATTCAGTTGAAATCGATTGATAATTAATAGGCTTGAAGAATGAAATAATTTAGCTTGAATTTTTTGGTATTGATTCGAGTTTGTATGAATCTGCAGGGTTTCAGAAAAGTGGATCCAGATAAGTGGGAATTTGCAAATGAATGGTTTCTGAGAGGGCAAACGCATTTGTTGAAGAACATAGTGAGGAAAAAACACAGTAGAAATTCATGTTCTCAGAAGCAGGATGAGAGTGAAGACGAAGAAATTTTTACAGAAATTTCTAGATTAAAGCAGGAACAAAAAGCTTTAGAGCATGAAGTTGAGAATATGACTAGAAGATTAGAAGCTACAGAGAAGAGGCCACAGCAAATGATGGCTTTTTTGTGTAAAGTTGTTGATGATCCTGAGATTTTGCCCAGAATTTTAATGGAGAGAGAGAGA
The DNA here is from genome assembly GCA_029582685.1 of Solanum piurae. Classification (NCBI taxonomy): domain Eukaryota; kingdom Viridiplantae; phylum Streptophyta; class Magnoliopsida; order Solanales; family Solanaceae; genus Solanum; species Solanum piurae. The sequence goes on along the minus strand of JAJOOO010013923.1, from coordinate 7,226 downwards.
TCTAAAAGGCTAAGTTTAACTAATCGTGAGAAGAAAAGGAGACTTATGATTTCGAATTCAACGAGTTGTTCTTCAGTGAAGAGTGAAGATGCAGTAGGGACAACATCGTCATTTCACTCACCCGACGCGAATTTCGATAAGGATGCGATCTGTCAGTCCTCTCCGTCATCGGGAACTCCGCCACCGCCGGCCTTGCTAAGTAGTCGGCCGATAATAACTTATGAGCCAGGTACGATACAGTCGATTCGATCTCCTGACGCGAATTTCCATAAGGATACGTTCTATCAATCCTCGCCGTCGTCGGATACGCCGTCCACGGCGTGGATGAGTCAGCATAAAGTCGTCATCGGTGGCCGGCCGATGATGATGACTAATGAAGCCTACGGAAGTTGTCCTACTATGTCTAGTACATTGTCAACTGGCTCGTCGGAGAGCGGCGGTTTCACGGCTCCACCAATGGATAACTTTTACAGCTACGACTATGGCGGCGGTGGAGGTGGTGGAGGAGGAACTACGGCGACGGAGGAAGCTAGTCCACCGCCTTATCCATTTTCATTATTCGGTGGTGGATTTTAGTTTAGTAAAAAAAAATGATTCATAATTATGTGAGCTATATTCTATAATAGCTTTTGTAATTATTTTAATTCATTTTTTATAATTTTCCCTTTTAATTATGCAAATATTCTACTACAAAATATGTAATCTGAAAAAGTGTGACCTCCCAAGTTAACAATTAACTATAGGACTAATAAAAATTAGCTTAGGGAATACAGGTTCATTTTTTGTAGCTTTGCTTAATAATTTTGCTAATTATAGCATAATTATGTGTGAAGTTTTTTTTCTCTTATTATCGTTGTTGCTACTGTTTTTCTTTTTTCCTTCGAAACGTTATGTACTGTTTATCTTTTGATTGGCATGTCTTTTTTATTTTCATATTTTTATAATTTTTCTTATTACGTAGATAAATTAATCAAGAAATATGTTGTTGTTTTTAATTAGGTATAATACATAGACATGAGTCACGACCCTTAACTTGGCTTCAACAGAAAAATATGCTCTTCAACTTTAAGTGTGCTCAAGTAGTCACTTAAATTTGTATAAAATTGAATAAGTAGACACACGTGTCCTACATGACATAATACATATAGGACGCCACTAGGACACAAAATTTTCATGTAGGGTGCTATGTAGGACGAATGTGTCTATTTGTTCAATTTTATACAGTCTTAAGTGCATACTTGCACATATCCAAAATTAAAGATCATAGTTGTCAGCTGACGCTAAGTTAGGGGTCATGTTTATGTATAAAACACAATCTGTTCATGAATGTATACGTCTTATTTTAGATTATAATGATTAAATTTTATGTCAAATCAAATTAAATCATGTGAAGATGAATGGGATGGAAGGAGAAGTCGACAAAAATGGTCAGGAGGGGGTGGGTGGTGGCTCAGGTAGCAAGAGTGCCAATGACATAGCTCATCCAATGAGGGTAAGCCATATTATGCAATTAAAATTGCCTAACTATGCTCCGTACAATGATGGCAATGGTAAGGCTCTCACCCATTGGTCACAAATTCAATTAAAATAAAGATCACCTGCCCTATAATGTCCCATACCCACCCCCACTTGCATGTGATGTTCTCCTTTGGTTTTGTCCTCAATTCTTTGGTATTTACTTGGATGTGCAATTAGATTTGATTTGTATCCGCATAAGGTTTGTGTATATTTTATCTTCTTTAGAATGTAAGTATATCGTTATTGTTATATATCATTGTAACGTATTCAACTGTTAAGGTATGATAAGATAGGATATGATGCAGTTTCAAGTTACTGAGGATATGACACTTGATAAAGGGTGTGGAGGACTCTGTATTAGGATAGAAGGGTAGTATGTAGTTATATTATTATTGTTTTTGTTTTTTTTTCTTTCTTTTATCATGGTTTATTATTGTTTGTTAATAATAATCTACCCTAGTATGTTGTTTATGACATTTTGATTACCCCATGGTTTTATTGTTATTCTGGCTACTTTTACGTTGTTTCTTGTTTCGATTTTCTCTTCATTGTCTTCTTCTTTATACCGAGATCTATTGTACTTAAGCTGAGAGTCTTTTGAAAACAGTCTTTTGACCTTACTTGTAGAATTTCACTGGATATATTATTGTTGCCGGTACGAACTTGTTCCTTGAGTTTTTAACCCAAAAGATGCTTCAACCGTTGATTTTGTATTTATTATAATACAATATCTAACTTTTTCTCTCATTCTATTGAAGGATTTCCCGAAGGTGCTATGTGCATCGACTTGTCCTCTGTCATAAACTTATCTTTTTGTTACTATAATCTTTTAGTGTCCAATATTTATTTTGACACACGATTATAATTCAATTTTTCAAAGTATTTTGAAACGTCCAATCAAAGACAAATTTACTTTTTAAGATTTTGAGTTCAAATTTCTAATTAATAATTATTTTTTTTAAAAGTACATACTATTTATCACAAGCATTATTTTCCCCACTTTACAAGTCATACACCTCATGCTCACCACATTAATGTCTCTTGAAGAAACAATCTTTTGTTGTCCATCTCATCTACCCTGTTTTCCATTGCCTCTTCTCACGTGAACAACGCGTGACACTATCTCATAGTAATAAACTCTCTTGGTTAGGGATGTATTCGATACGAAGAAAAATATTTTTGATAAAATATAAGTGAATTATTTATTTATTTTTTGGTTTTGACTTATATTGTGTACTTCTCATACTTATTTTTAAGATTTTTGTCAAATAATTTTTTTTAAATTTAATTTATGTGATACAACATATTCAATATAGAAGAATAATATATGCGTATCTTATTTTTATATTTATGTGGTAGAGAGGTTGTTTCAAATAAACTGTCGGCTCAAAAGAAGTATAATTGAAAAAAGCTCACTTATCATTTGCAACTCCAAATTTTAAAAATGCTCTATTCTCCTATGCAATTTTTTTTTTATCAAATATAATTTATCTTCAATTTCAACATTTATGAGCAAACAACTAATAAATATTTGGACAAAATGGTCTCTCTCTCTCTCTCTTTTGAAGTAAATTGGGGGTAGGATTTAAGAGTAGAAGTATGGGAAAATGATTAGAAAGTGGCTAATAGAAGAGAACTCTTACCAACAAAATAAAACTTCACATAAACAATTAACTAAGCTAAGATTTTTCGATACTATCGAGCTCGTAAGCATTTGAGCAAACGACTAATAAATATTTGGACAAAAAAGGTTCTCTCTTTCTCTTTTTTTGGACTAATTTGGTGGTAGGTGTAGAAGTATGGGAAGATGATTACAAAGTGGACAATAGAAGAGAACTCTCACCAATAAAATTAAAGTTCAGACAATCAATCAACTGAGCTACTAAGATTTTCTGATACAATGGAGAATCTAATACCGATATAATGGGAGATCACGTGGTCCCAATAGTTGGGCCGAGTGGCACGTGGATGGGCCCAAATAGAAGATCCGGCGCACTTGAAACAAAAGGCAAAAAGGGGCCCAAAAGATGGACAAAAGGCATCTCGTCTTTTATCTGTGTTATGGTATGGGCTGGCCCAATCAATTGTCATGCGCCCACGTGCCATAGACTTAATCGGAAGAGCCACGTGTCATGATCCAATGGCCTCAACTAGATGAGTAGTGGATTGTAATAACAAAAAAATGTAGGACCTACTCGTTTAACTCTAGGGAGTTGCTTGGCTAGTAAATAACTATCTTTCAATCGCTATGATTATAAATTCAAGTCATCGAAAAAGTAAAAAAGTGAAAGCTTTAAAATTTTGAGTGGATTATTGAGGCTATTATTCGAAGGCCCAACATTAAATTTGTGAGGATAGAAATATTGTTTTTGATAGACCATCAATTTAAGTAAAGCATATCAAATAAATGAGTCAATTTCCTAAATGGTCACCCAAGTTTAGGAAATTGCATTGAAATATATTTATATTTCATTTAGGACCAAAATATCACTTAACTATCACTATTTTTCTCTAAATATACTTACCACTTTAAAAGTCTCACTCTCTCCTAGTTGGCATGCCATGTCATTGAAGCTTCTTTTTAATAAGAGACTTATTTAATTCGTCAAGCTCATTTAACTAAAATAATGATCTTACTATTTCAAAAATATATATATTAGTTTATTGAGAAGAAATTTCATACTTTAGAATCTTTTATCATAATTAACTTTTAAATTTTTTTATGCTATAAAGAATAGTTTTTTAAAACTTACTATAATGTCATCAATTTTAAATACTTATAAACACATATATTCAAAAAATATTGATATATAAATCACATCATGAATATCAAATTAAATCAATTACTCATGTATTATATAATTGATCAATAATATTAAAGGTCAATTAATTATTAAAAATAATTAATTATGTACTTTGAAATCCATACTTACAATATCTTTTAAAAAAGAAAAAAACAGAAAAAGAAAGTAAATAATATTTATATTTGAAAATAAAATTTTGATCTTTATTTGTAAACATATTAATATAATATAATAGCAATAAAAGAATAAAAAAAAATTAAAAACAAAAGTTAAATAATAAATTTTTCTTTTTTACCAACTCTTTTGTTAATCTTACCAATTTATTTGAACACTTTTATGAAAAACATTGCTTAAAATTTTCATATAATTTACTTAGGAATTTCAAATTCTCAGGTAACAATTGCACACACAAAAAATTATTGAATTTTGTTTGGTAGAAAAATAGGAAGGAATTTGATTTTTAAAAGTTTTTTTAATAATCTTCATAAATCCTTACGTAATTTATATATTTGTTTTGTAGAGGCATAAGTATAATGAATTATATAGGTCAATTATTTTTAAAAATGATGATTTAATGAAAGACATATCACCTAGAATAGAAGGAGACCTTTGAAGTATTTAGTATATTTTGGGGGGAAAAATGAGAATGATATTATTAACTTTCAAATTGATGACATTATAGTATGTTTAAAGAACCTATTTTTCATAGCATAAATTTTTATTTTTTTTAATTATGATAAAATATTCTTAAGTTTAAAAATTTGTTCTCAATAAACTAATATATATATTTAAAAAAATAGTTAGATCATTCTTTTAGTTAAATGAGCTTGATGAATTAAATAAGTCTATTATTTAAAAAAAGACTTCAATGACATGACATGTCAATTAGGAGAGGGTGAGGCTTTTGAAGTGTTCAATATATTTGGAGGAAAATAGTAATAGTTGAGTGATATTTTGGTCTTAAGTGAAACATAAATGATATTTCAAAGCAATTCCTTAAATTTGGGTGACTATTTAGGGAATTGACTCCAAATAAAGTATGCAAAACAAATATATAAACAAAGAGAACAATAATAACAACGAATAATGCAATAATTGAAACAAAGGAAACAACAAGTACTACTAAAATCAAAGAATAAGATAGTAGGAAAATAATAGTAATATAACTGAAATGGGAACTAGACATGCTCGAATACATACTAAAGTTATATCTTAATCTTCAACTTCTATATATTCTTATATAAAGGCATAATAAACTGCAAGTATGTCATATTTTGTCTAATCACTTCTTCCTAAGATTTCTCTGGCATGCCTCTACCTTTCCTTTTACTTATTATAGCTAACGTCTCACACCTCCTTATTGGGTATTGCTCGATCTTAGTTTCATGTTTCTCATGACCTTATCCACAACAGACATTATTCTCATCTTGTCTCGAATAACTTTATTTCTAATCTTAACTTTTTTCATATATCCACACATTCATCTCAACATTCTTATTTCCTCCGCTCTCATCTTCTTGACGCGTGAAACGCGTGGACATTACAAGTTTGAAATTTCCCCATAGAAAAGAGAATAAAATAAAAGTGGCAAGAATATACACTTAAAAAATTGTGGTTAGGGGGCAAAAGTAGAGCAAAATGACAAAAGGGTACATGATATTGGAACGAGGTTATAAAGGTCATTGTTGGATCGAAAATAGGAACCATGTGTTTAGGCTTTACGTACTAAAACCGTTTACTTAAGTTAAAATAATGTTTTAATTAGTGGTTAATGATGATCCACGAACACTTGCACAATTTTTAACTAAGATTAATCTCCTAATCATAATTAATCACATTTGCTCCGCTCTCTACATTCCACTAGGTTTCCTCTTTTGATAATTAAATTATAAATTATACCTACTTACTTACTTTAGCTTTTTTTAACCTAATATTTTATTCAAAACTAACTATATGTGTCAATGCACTGCTTAATTAAGGTATGTGTGTTGTCCCAATGATCTTGCTTCAATCGAGAGTTGTCAGGTTATCAACAACATTTGACCTATTTATTAGGATATCAGATACTTTAATGAAACAAAAAGATAAGGAAAATCTTATTAATTAATGGCACGAGAAATGAATACACAATACGAATAATAAATTAGAAGAATCTAATTCAAAATTACTTGAACAAAGATTTATTCCGAATAGCAAACCGACCAATGTGCTTATATGATGTGTGTTGACCTAATGATTTATGCAACTTTTTGTTATTAGTGAATTTGACTTTCCTTTCATGCTCTTTTAAATTGGGCCAAATGAAAATGATTAAGGCCCAATAGTCAATTTAAAGGGAAAGAACATAATTTGCATTATTGGCGGTAGGGGTGTACAAACTCGAATCGAAAACCGAATCAAATCATAAATCGAAAAAAAACCCGACTAGTGGTTGGTTTGACTTGGTTCGGAATTGAAAGAAAAAACCCGACTATATTTGGGTTGATTTGGTTTTAACTAAAAAAAAACAACCCGAGACCAAACCAACCCGACATTATATATATAATTTTAAAATTTTATTTTATACATAAAAATATTTACTTTGATATATTTTTTAAATATTTCTTATACTTTTTCATAGTTTTTATCTTTTAATATATTATTATTTCAAGTTTGAAACTTACAATTCTAAATGGTTCAATAAAGATTATAGTCTACAAATGTTGGTAATTATAATAAAGCTTAAATCAAAATCAAATTAATACTAAAGCAAAAAACATCAATTCAACACTAAGAATGACAATAATATTGAATATTTGTTCTATGGTTTTACATTGGTTTATTCAAATACATAATCTAATTTTAATTTCCTTTAATATTTAGTCATGTAACTAATACTTATTAAACTTATTTTAGCATGATTTA
>JAJOOO010013922.1:0-26862 GCA_029582685.1 Solanum piurae | reverse complement strand
AATGAAATTTTAAAATTGAAAATATTTTTAAAAAACAAACTTAAATTTTTTTTTGGGGGTGGGTGGATGGGGGGTCGAGGGTAGGGGTGGAAAAATGAAATTTTGAAATTGAAAATATTTTTTAAAAACAAATTTAATTTTTTTTTGGGGGTTGGGGGGGGGGGCTGGTACGGGGTGGGTGGGTGGGTGGTCGAGGGTAGGGGTGAAATAATGAAATTTTGAAATTGAAAATAGTTTTTACAAATAAGCTTAATTTTTTTTTTATGGGTGGGGGCTGGTAGGGGTGGGGGTTGGGTAGGAGGTGGGTGGGGGGGGGTTGAGGGTAGGATGAAAAATGAAATTTTGAAGTTAAAAATATTTTTAAAAAACAAACTCAATATTTTTTGGGGGTGGGGGTGGGGGAGTGGGTGATTGAGGATCGGGATGAAAAAATAAAAATTTGAAGTTGAAAATATTTTTTAAAAACAAACTTAAGGGCAGATAGGGGGCTGATGGGGGGGGGGGGCGAGGGTAGTGGGTGGGGGTAAAAAAATAAAAAATTGAAATTAGAAATATCTTTTAAAAATAATTTTTAATATTTTTTTGGGAGGGGTAAAAAAATTGAATTTAAAAACAAGCTTTAATTTTTTTTTTTTTTTTTGTGGGGGGCTGGTTTGAGGGTAGGGATACAATAAATTGATTTTTTCAACAAAAAAGTAATTATAATTTGAAGTTGGAAGAGAGTTTTGGAAAACGTTTTCCTCAAGTTTTGAAGGGAAGTCATTTTCCTTAAATTTGAGGAAAATGAGTTGATTTGGAAACATTTTCCAAAACATTTAACCCAACCAAAATGAGAAAATTGGAATCATACCAAACACACCCGAAATCTCTGCGCAACAATAAACACACTAGGGAGTCCTAAACAATGAAGTAAAATAATTTTTAGTTACTTTTAAGGCGATAACATCACCCAATTATTCATATTTTCTTCAAAATATACTTGACACAATAAAAATATTTTTCTCTCTCCTAATACAATGACATGTCACATTATTCCCTTTTTATTTAACCAATAAATTTTTAACTCTTTTAAATCATCTATATTTTATACCCAATAAAAAAATTACCTTTTCATATTGTTAATAAAAGGATTTTTTATTGTTGTTAAAATGTTATGTCACATTTTTACGTCCGTTTACTTTTAATAAACTTATTTTTATTTGTTTATTATATTTAAAATAAAGTTGCATTTGTATTGATCTATTTTAACTAATCAAAAGAAAAATAAAAAGGAATTTATTTTAAATTTTAGCATTAATAATTCAATCTAGATTATTTTCTATTTTTAGTTACTTTAACATATCAAGAGAAAGATAATTTATTTTTCTATTATTACTTTTAACATTATTTATTTATTCTAAATCATTTCTCAGATCATTCATTTTTTAAGTTCTTAAAGAATGTACAAAGTGCAAATGAAAAAACAAGTAAAAGTGGAAAAAAAGAAAGAAAAAAAATGACATTAGAAAATAGTTTTTCGGTACTCATAAAAAATCAAGAGGAATGTTGGGAGAAGACACTGACATGAGCGTCCAAGAATCCGACCTACTTCACCAGAGCACCAAAAATAGAAAGAAGATGAAGATCATGCAGATCCTAGTCGAAAAGAAAGTTTTCTAGAAACTCTACTATCTAGAGCAGGAGAATCGAATATAAATTTCGTTACACAAGAATTATAGAGTATAAATTTTCATGATGAACAAGCCAACCCCCACAACCATCCAAATTTCATCCCGATAACAACAAGCGATAAACAAAGACTCTATTCACCTCGGAAACAATCCTTGATTGTTAAGCTAATTGGGAGAAAGTTGGGATATCAACAACTTCAAAATCGCCTCCAAGCCCTATGACAACCTACAGAAAGGATAAGCCTCATTGACCTTGGTGAAGATTTTTATCTTATAAAACTTACCAAGCCCGAAAACTAAGAAAAAAAATACTCCATCAAGGACCTTGGTTTGTGGGAGCACAATTCATTTCAATCCGCAAATGGGAACCAAAATTCAATCCTTCTAGGAACCATCACTAGGATTTTCTCATCATATCTCGATGAATTCTGTATTCCAGAACCTGACAAACGTTAACCCATACACCCCCGTTCGATCAACTATACCAAACTCAAAACCACCACTTGCTCTCAACCTTCCCACAAGCAGTTCAAGTCACTTTGTACTCAACTCTGGAGGACATGCTCAACATTCCTCAGAATATAAACCCACCAACTCCACTGCCAACCTTAATAGAAGAGCGACTTACAAACAGTCTTATACGACTAAGTTCGACTCAATTAGAACTGACACATGAGTTAACCACTATGGAATCCTACCATCTACTCCACCATCCAACAACACTCTCCAACTTGAATATGTAGCATCTTACGCTTATACATTGATTGAGCAACTTTGTGAGTTGCTCATTACAACATATACTGGACATGCATACACCAAACCTGAAATACGAGGAAGACGAGGATATGGAAAATCATATAGTACCACAGATGCAGGAAGGGGATCCATCATCCTCTATACAACATCAAGGCACTCAAGAAATGAGGGACGATGTACTAAACATGCTAGATCCTCTTACTCAAACACTACAGTTGAAGGAACCACTGACGCTGGAGATGCAAAAAGGTATCGACAGGAAATTCATAATAATAATACCGCATCAAATGAAGAAGGCTTCCATAAACATACGTCACCACAATCTGATCAACGAAATAAAATATGCGATACTAGTTATACTTTCATCACAAAACAATCAGGGAGTAACAATGGAGAAAATGAACTATACAACTCGTCAACAGTAAATCTGGATATGACATTGATACCCGGAGGGAGCTCGAGTACAAAAGAGGAACCTTTAATGAAGTTACTCCTTTGGAATTGTAGAGGTGCCCATAACACAAATTTCATGAGTAACTTGCGTGCTTTGATTGAACTAAACAACTTTACTATTTTAACACTTACAAAAAACTAGGATGGAGGATCACAATAGGATACTCCAAGCTTTGAACTTCACTGATGTAATATAAGTCCCGGCAATTAGCTATTCAGGAGGGATTGCGCTACTTTGCAGGAGTACATAGGTAACAATTGAGCCATTTGTTCTCACTGACCAGGAGATACATACGACTATTGAGGTAAGAGCTACAACTACTAAATGGATGTTTTATATTATTTATGCTAAGGATAGTTATAGATGTAGGAAAACACTTTGGAAAAACCTATGAAATATTACCAAAAAAAATTAATGGCCCATGGCTAGTTAGTGGGGATTTTAACGAAATTACAAATGCTTCCTAAAAGTTTGGGGGGGGGGGGGACCTATCAACAATAACAAAAGTTCTACTTTCATAAATTGCTTAGAAGATATGGATATGTTTGACCTAGGTTTTACTGGAAAAAAATATACATGGACGAATAAGCATAAAAATAACAAAACTCTTATCATGGAACGACTTGATCAATTCCTTAGTAATCATGATTGGCTAAAATTGTTCCCAGATTCAAATGTCTAACATCTCTCACGCACTCACTCTGACCACTGCCTTGTATTGTTAAATTGCTTAAAAAGACATGCAAATGTTAGTAAAGTTTTTAGATTTGAAACCATGTGGCTCAGGCATTCGAATTTCCCCAACTTAGTTAGTAACAACTGGAAAAATAATGGAAATTATAATAATGCACTAGAAAGATCAGTAACTACTGCATTAAAATTGTGGAATAGACTAATCTTTGGTAATATCTACCATCAAAAGAAAACTATACTAAATAGAATTAATGGGCTAAAAATTATGGATAGCATGCATAAAAAACACCAGCACATGGAGCTGGAAAACATGCTTATAAATGATTACAATGAGATCCTCAAAAGAGAAGAAGATTTCTGAAAAATTAAATCTAGAGTCTTATGGCTAAATGAAGGGGATGCGAATGCTAAATTCTTTCACGTTTCGACAACAAATAGAATGAGGAAAAACAATATCTTGGATTTAAACAATACAGTAGAAAATTGGACGTATAATCCAAACATCATTAACAATACTATAACCCAATATTTCATAAATATTTACACCACATAATTAGATAAGAGCTTTTGGACTACCCTTACTACATGCAAAAATGCTATGTCTATAGAAAATACGGCTAACTAAGGGAGACCCCTCGAAAAAGATGAAATTAGAAACACCATCTTTTCTTTCAAACCTTTTAAATCTCCTGGCCCAGATGAACTACAACCACTATTCTTTCAAAAATATTGTGAGGACACAAAAGAATCTATGGAAATACGTGTATGGAATTTTTTCCAACACACATTGTCCCCAGTGAACTCAACAAAACTGTTATATGCCTTATTCCCAAAATAAATAATTCAGAACAAATTAATCACTATAGACCTATTAGTCTTTGTAACACTATATACAAAACTATCACTAAAATCATAGTTAATAGAATCAGACCTTATCTAGATAATATCATAAGCCCCCATCAGCGTGGCTTTATTCCGGGAAGACGATCGATAGATAATGCTATAATTGTCTAAGAAGCTATTAATTCTTTTCAAATAAACTAAAGGCAAATTTGATAAAATGATCTTAAAAACTGATCTTGAAAAAGCGTTTGATAGGCTAGAATGGTCGTTCATAAAGCAATCGTTAATGATCTTGAATTTTCCAAACAATGTTATCGACATTATTATGTCTTGCATATCCACCTCGTCCATCTCCATACTAGTAAATGAGAGACCTACAAATTACTTCCTCCCGACTAGGGGTATTAGGCAGGGAGATCCACTATCACCATACATCTTCATTATTTGTGTGGAATCCCTCCCTAGACTTATTAATTACGCCACTCAGGAGCGACTTTAGCAACCTCTAAAAATTGGCAGAATAGGCCCAACTATATCACATCTCTTATTCGCAAATGACATTATCCTTATGGAAAAGGAAGATATTACTAACGCCTCAACGATCATCCACATCTTCAATACTCTCTCTTCACAATCAAAGCAAAAAATAAATTTTCAAAAATTTACTTTATACTTTTCCTCCAATGTAAACATTAATGGTAGAGATGAACTATCCTCCTTTATGAATATTCGCCAACCAAATAAGATAGGAAAGTATCTGGGCTTCTCGATCACAAATCACCACCCTAAAAGTTCTGACTACCAATATATTATAGACCATATGAATAATAAATTAAGTGGTTGGAAAACTAGATTCTTAAATTTAGCAGGTAGAACTATCATAATTAAATTGGTTCTTTCCACAATTCCTACATACGTAATGCAATGTAACCTCCTACCGCAATCAACCCGTAATCATATAAATCGCTTTCAAAGAAACTTCTTGTGGGGTTCATCACAAGAAAAAAGAAGACTTCTACTTGGGATTTAGTAACTACCCCTATTAGTAAAGGGGGGGGGGGGGCTGGGACTACAAAAAACTAATGAAAAAAATTTCGCCTTTTTGGCAAGTTTAAATTTGAGGTTCCTTACAAAAAAGGATCAACTATGGAATAACGTGATTTACGCAAAATATAAAAATAGATGCCTAACATTCAAATTTCATTACTATCCATATGACTCCTATATTTGGAAAAGCATTGCAAAAACTTCTCAACTTTTTTAGAAATGTGTTTCTTGGAATAAAGGAAGTGAGAATAAAATATCGGTTTGGGAGGATAACTGGATCGAAGGAGCCTGCACCCTTCTTCTAGTCGTGCAAGGACCGATAAATAAATCAAAACTAAATCTCCAAATAAATCATTTACTCAAAAATAATACATGGGATTTACTCAAGCACTGGAGTATTACCATCAATCATATACCCCTCCCCCCAAAAAAATAAAAAATAATAAATAATAAATATCCGAGACATATGGTATGAGTGGCTTGGCATAGACCCCAAGAAGGAGTATTAAAATTAAACATTGATGGCTCCTTTGAACAAAACACTAGTAATGGAGGCACGGGGGTGTATTAAGAAATCATTTGGAAAAATGGATTACAGGTTTTACATGCAAAATGCACACCATGTGGAAGTGCAAGCACTACTACATGGCCTGAATTTGGACAAAACATTAAATGTAACTCATTTGCAAGTGGAAATGAACTCGTAGGTATTACTCAATAATCTAAATAATAACACTCGTGTATACTCACATATATATATATATATATATATATGCGGATTGCAGGGCAATCCTAAAGCAGATGGAGAGAACAACAATGGAGCACATATCAAGGGAAGCTAATACAATTGCAGGCATACTCGTAGTACACGGAAGGAAATCTAAGGATCCCAATATATATAGGGGATAACTATATATTTTTAACGCATCTCCTTCATTCTCATCATCCGCGCTAGAAAGAGTTGCCATGAGAACTATATCGTTTAGATTAGTTCCTTTTTTGTATGTATAAACCTACTATGATTATTAATAAATAAATCCTTCCGTTCTGAAGCAAAAAAAAAAAAAAACCAAGAGTATAGGATCAACTAACTCATTTTACAAACTTTTTTTTTAGCAACTATTCCCTCCGTCCATTTTTATTTATTCATTATACTAAAAATAATTATTTATTTTTACTTGTTTACTTTAGAAAATCAAGAGATGATTTATCAATTAATTTCTAATTTACTCTTATTATTAATTATAGACATTTGTCAACGCATTTTTCAAAACATTAGATTTATTATATTTAAAGTGTGATATAATAAAATTATCAATCTATTTATTATTTCTTAAGATATGTATTAAATTAATACTGAAAAAGTGAAGATGTAAAGATGGAAGGAGGGAGTAGAAACTAGATTTCTCCTATTGAGAGATTCTAGAAGTAAAGTAAATATAATAAGCGCTGTTTTAAAACAAAAATCAAAAAAGAAAAAAGTTATTGTAAAAAAAAAAAGAATAACGGACATCCATTAAAAGGGTGCAATTTGCCCGTTTTTAAGAACTTAAAGAATGAATGATCTGAGAAATAATTTAAAATAAATAATTAATGTTAAATATAATAATAGAAAAATAATTTTTTTTTCTCTTGATATGCTAAAGTGAACAAGTAAAAATGAATTTTTTTTTAGAATGAATAGTTAATACTAAAATTAAAATTAAAATTCCTTTTTATCTTTCTGTTGATATTATAAAATAGAAAAATACGAATGCAACTTTATTTTTAATATAATAAACAAATAAAAATTAAATTTAAAACGGAGTTGAAAATGTGACATGACATTTTTAATAACAATAAAAAATCTTTTTTTAATGATATGAAAAAGTACTAATAAATATTTTAATGTTGGGTATAAAATATGAATGTTTAAAAGAGTTACTTATTTATTGTTGAAAAACAGGAAATAATGTGACATGTAATTTCATTGGGAGAGAGAGATAATTTATTGTGTCAAGTATATTTTTAGGAAAATAAGAATAGTTAGGTGATATTGAATATTCTAGTCTTAAATAAAACAAAAGTGACATTCCAAGATAATTTCCGAGTGATTGATCAAGGAATTTACTCCTAATTTCTAGTAGTGGAAGTAATTATAGAATTTTTCATGGATTCTTATGTAACTGTATAGGTAATAAAAAGTTTTATCAATAAAAATGATTGTATGTGATGTATCGATATTATATAAATAGTTATGTAATGTATCAATATTATATATATAATATATAAAAGATGTATAACTATGTATTAGAGATGCATATAAATTCATATATGTTGTTTATACAACATTTACATACACATATTGATATTGATTTTTAATGTTGAGCAACTTTCACATATAGCAAACACAAAAATCATATTTGTATGTTATAGCTATATTTTGCATAATTGCGCTCGATAACAAATTTTATGTTTGCTATGGAGCTTTTGATTTGTATAATTCGCTACAAACATCCAATTTTATACAAATTGTTCAGTTTCATATAAATTCATTTATACATTGTAATTTGTATAATAAGATCTGTATTTATATAATTATAAGTGTATAGGACGAAAATATATGTATTTGTATTTGTATATACACTTTTCTCTCGCTTTATACAAACACAAACGCATTTTATTCATTTTATACCGAAATGTATAAAATAGCTAACTGTATACCGAAAATGGCTAATTGTATATCGAATCAGATGGCAAAAAAGAGAGGATACTTGCTGCGAATTACAATTAAAATAAACTATGACTATAACATTTAATTTGAATTAATAGTTTGTTATTTCATATAATTTTCTCTTTAATGTTTGAACAGAACGAACAAGAATCTACGTATGAGGTGGTGATGTTCGGACAAAAATGCATATATTAAGCCATTATTTTTCTCATATTTAATATTTTTAATCCTCTTTTGAGTGTTGATTATAATACTTTGTGCTTAATTAATAAAAAGTTGGGGGGGAAAAAGAATGTGGATATGAAGTTGTAGCTTAATCATTGGGGCATGAAGTAGTATCTTAAAGAATTTTTTGTCCCAATATTTTGTGTAATTTTCTCATTTTTCATTGCCTTGCAAAAAGGAAATCATCATGTGCTCTAAGTAAGAATTTAAGTAAACCATATATTAGAGCAACTCAAAGCATGATAAACCGTCAGAAACAAATCTGAATAAGAATATTGTAGAAAACATAGAAAAAAATAATCAAAAGTAATACTATTCAATTGGTTGCAAGTATTCATTTATTTAATTAATTTTGGGTCCAAAGCTATCAAACTAGTTAAGATAAATCTACTAAAAATTCAATTCCAATATTAGCTTTAGCAACATTAGGGAGTGATGTAATGATACTGGCTCTATCCTAGGTACATATTTCACCAACATGGTCCTTAATCCTTTTAATTGAACCTAAATAATGTAACAGAAACTTTGTTATTTGAGTTAAAATCTACTGTATAACTGAAAATATTTGTTACAAAGAAGAGAAATTAATAAACAATTTTTAAAAAAATCACCCATCTAGAATTCAACTGAATTAGAAAGAATAAAATAAGGTGGAAAATTTAGTCGTTGTAATAGACTTTTTTTCCCATTGAATAACAGTTGTGATAGATACATCTATTGCAACGGTTATGATCACCGTTATTATAGATATACATATTGCAAAGGTTCTCATATTATTGCAAGTGTCTCGATAGAGCATATATCCTTATACAACAGTCATAATTGTTGAAATAGAAAATTTGTTAAGGAGTTTGGTTAGAGGTCATATTTGCCACCATGTTGACTTGTTGGTGTGACTCAGACTGGGTTGCTTACCCCAACCATATGATCCATCATAGGGCATGTGGTCAAGTTTGGAGAATTTCTAGTCTCATGAAAAGTTTAAAAAATAACAGATAGTTTAAATTTAGCTAAAACTGACTACATGAGCATGGCAGCTGCAACATCTGAAGTAACATGGTTAGTTGGTCTATTTACTGAGCTGGGAGTCCTTACTAAAATGTTTGTCACCATCTTGAGTGACGAGAAATCTGCCATTCAATTAACAGCTAATCCACATTTTCATAAGAGAACCAAACATATGAAAATAGTTCATCATAAACAAGATTATCAAAGCAGGGTTAATTGATGAGGTTGTTTATGTGCACACTCAACAATAGGTTGTTGACTTGATGATGGGTCTGGGACAAGCTCAACACTTGCATCTCTTAGGCAAGCTTGGTGTGCTCAACATCCTATACCCTTCAGTTTGAGGGGTGTGTTAAAATAGCTCACAAGTTGCTGGTTCATAATTATTTATTGTTACTGTTTCATTAATTTTACTCTATAAGTTACTGAAGTTAGTAGCTATAGTTAGTAGCTAGTTGAGAGGATGCATGAGTTGTCTATAGTGAGTTGTCAAGAAGTTTCAAGAATCTAGTTAGATATTTTACACCTCAGTGTCACGAACTTAGAGTCTCACTAAGGCTCTGTGCGGCACTTGAAAACTTTACTCACTAGTCTTTCAAGATCTTGTAAGCCTTTTGAAACTAAGATTGCTAAGAGAATGTAAAGAAAGACTTAGAAAGCTTTGGAAGAAGACTTTGTATTACTTGTGGAATGCTTACACTTTGTTGGATGATTTTACAGATGGGAGGCCTTCTATATATACTACTTCCTAGAGGCCTAAGTGTAGATAATATTTACTTTATAAGTCCCCACAATATTTACACTTTAGTCCAATTCTAGAGAATTTCAAAGCCTTCCTTGAAAATATTTAGTCCCTCTTCTAGAATTCTCTACTAGTCTAGAGAATTTTAAGGCTTTCTAAGATATTTTCTAAGGCATTCTAGAATCTTCTAAGAAAAGATCTAGATAATTCTAGAGTGTTCCACTAACCTCTCCATAACTCTAGATTCTTCCTCCTTATTTTATACCAAATTTGAAGGGCAAGGTGGTGGGTCATGACATCAGGCAATAAAATCCTATGTACAGGCCTCAATGCAACACATTCAAAATAATAGTTATCAATAAAATTCTCTCTACTTTTCTTCATACTTCTCTAATTCATCAATGGAATTTTGAGTGTGTGTGATCTAGAACTGTATCACAGTCTGTAACGGTGGTTACCAAAAAATATTGTTACCATAAGTCATATTTCTAGTAGTGCGCATTGGAGATTGACTAATCCAGATACGTGTATTGCATTTTTGAAGGCGACACTCTTAATAAGATTTTCTTTCTTCCCAGAACTCAAATCCAAGACATTTGGTTACGGAGGAGGGATGCTAATTAATATCCCAACATAACCCAAGTTGGTGCCTGGCTAAAAATATTAAAATCCCTTTTAATGTCTATTTTTCATTGCAAAATGATCAGACTACACCCCTAATTAGTGCTGCCATTTACCAGCCAATTGCCCCATTAATTAAAGAGCACACCACATCTAGATATCCTAGCTAGTAAGCTCTGTGGCAACTTGTTACTTCTTACCATTAAATGAAGACTTAAGAAGTCACATGGGAGAAATATGTTTTCTACGTTTTGAGGGCTGTTCTAGATGGATGCACCACAAGACCTCTTCTCTTTATGGAATCTATCTCGATGCTATATTCCCATGAACGGAATTGTTAATTTTTAAGTACTAGTTCATAAGCTAATATTTTTTTGGGTGACACTTTGATTTTAGTTTTTCAGTGTCATATTTAAGGCCACAAGATTAAAGTGTATTTTGATATATTTGATATAATTTTAATTTAGGATCATAAAATTGAAGAATCTTTTTTATTTTCTTAAATTTCGTGTCAAGTCAAATTAGATTATTTTTTTTAAAACGAAGGGAATAACTATTTTACTTTCAGAAATAAAATCAATATGAGCTTCACAAATAATACAAGGCATTACATCATGTAATCTATTTGCTATTTTTTTTTACAATGAGCTTACCAGGATAGAAAAACATGCTATGGTTTTAAAAATCGTTAATTGTGGCAGTGTTAATGAAGAAAAGAATAATATTACTTTTGTTGTAAATGAATAGCAAATGGAATAAAGTAAAATAAGATATCTTAGAAAAAATATGTAGAAAGGGGAGGAGGTCTCTTTTCCTTTCAAGTGCATCATTCAAAAGTGAATATCCCAATTTATAGAATGAGAAATCATTCAAACTACAATAGTAAGTGGTTAAATTAATAGAGAATCTTACACAAATTATATAGTGTTAAGAGCTAATTATATCCTATTTCTTTTTTTAAAAAATTTTTTTATATAAAAATTCCTTAAATTTGGTGGAATTCGGATACATCCCAAGACATTTTGATACATCGCGTCTCGATTTCGGATACATCACTTAACGTCCTGATATATTACGTCTCAGTTTTGAATACATTGTGTACATCCTCATACATCGTGTATAGTGATATATCCGACCGATACATCACGTAAAGTGATGTATTACGTCATGATACATCACATATAGTGATGTATCTGAGCGATACATCACATATAGTGATGTATCTGAGCGATACATCGTGTAATTTGATATATTCGAGAATAGGAGAGAGAGAGATTATTTTTTAAATTTTTTCTAAAATGTCTAGTGAAAGAAAAAAAATGTACGTACATCTTGTAATAAGTCTTTAGTGCTGCCTCATTAAAAATCATACCATAAAAATCCAATTTTAAAAAAAACTTGTTTAAGGAAACAAAATATAATGCTTTATTTCTTCCCTCAGATAATAATTTTACTTTATATCTCGAGAACGACGTATTCTAATATGCAAAATTATCATTCGAACGAATCTATCAAACATCTATTTCGCTATTTTATTAAAGATCATGTGTTAAATAGAATTTCGATGAAATTTATTTTTTTCTATCCATTTGATGTATCTTTCCTTCGATTTGAGCTATGTAAAAAATAATATCTTCATACAATATTGTTTGAATCTTCATTTTTAGAGAAAGATCACATAATTGCAAAATATATCGAGTCATTGTTCTCAAGAAAGTAAGAAGCAAAAATATTCAACATATGTGATTAGATAATCGTAACAAAATTGGTAGTTAAAAGAACTTTAACTGCAATGTTCTAAAATCTGCAAAATAAATTTTCTCAAGTTTGTACCCTCCTAATGAATTTTATTGACATATAATATATGTTTCATAATTTGAGAGTTCAAAAAAATAATATTTTTTTATTTCTCAAATTTTACTCGTGAAATTACTAAATATATTATTATTATTATTATTTATGTGCTTCGTAACCGTTGATGTTGTGGCATAACGCGGTTGTTACAAATCTTTATTGTCTTTATTTTACTCTTTTTTTAAAAAGAAAAAAAGAAAAGAAGGGTGTGGGGACCACCGACTCTGAATATGTCATGCCCACATCAGCATGATCTCAACATTGATTTTGTCAACTAAAACGCGCTTCCACGGGATCGAATGTGAATTGTGTAAAGTCCTTTAGCAAAAAGAGTCAATTCTCAACTTTACTTGTTACGGCAAAAATTGTAACAAGGGATACACACATGAAATAGATATCGTTTTAATTTATTTGTTCGATTTTTATATGAAACGAAATTTTAATAAAATAATTATTAAATTTTATGATTTTATAACAATAATAATATGTAGAATATCTATATAAAATAGTCTTAGTCTTAAAAATGTCTTATAAAATTAAAATTTAAAAAATTATCGACTAAGAAAAGAGATATTTTCTTAAAATGATCTAAGGCAAATAAATTGAAAGGATAAAGTCATTAAAAGTAGTGTTCCATAATATGTTAAGTTTTTGGCTAATACATAATCCATAGGCTCAATAAACTTACCAGGATATTCTGTTTGAACATTCAAACTAAGTTTTGTGTTAATGGAACACATTAACTCCTAATAAAATGTTTCAGTTAGATATTATCGATTCATATTTTAAAAAATATGTGTGTCTATGTTTTCGATGTTTATTTGATTTAAAAATTAATCACATTAAATATGATATATTTTAGTTATACACATTAACCTATCATAGAAAATGTCTCGAGTTTTACAGTTTTACAATGCATATAATTAAATAAAAAGACATATTTTGTGCGGTTAACTTAATTGTCCTAATAGACGAATGAGAACAGATGCAAGAAGAAAAATTAAATTTAAATTTAAATTCAAAAGTGTCTGATTTCAAAATGTGTGAAACTTAATTTAACCGATAAATTGAAGCTGAAAAAAACACTATTGAATTATCATATTGGATTATTGAATAAACGATTTTAAAATCATTTTGTTATTTTTTTTACTAAATTATCATTTCAATTTTTGATTTTATAAATTTAATTGACCATTAAATCTATAACTCATTAAAATTATTATTTTACCCCCCGAATATTTCTCTCGGTTTCAGGCAAGATTTCTATTTGTTTACGGATAAAATACTTTATTAGTGTATTCACACATAATAAAAGCTTCTAAGCAATTGAAAAAGAGAGAATTGTCCTCTAGTCTAATTTTTAATTTTTATATTATTATTTAACTTGGCTAAAGGCTAAAGCAAACATCAATGTCCTTGAGAGATTTGATGTTGATTTAAACTTAATTATATGTCACCTAATTTTATATAGTTCCTTGCCTAAGCTTCATCCTTTCATATTTTTACTCCCTCTTTATTTTTCTTATCGTCAAATGATTGAACACATCTCTCCTTACATTTAAGTGGCTGAATATTAAAATTTTACGATTTTCTTTTTTTGTTGATTAAATAAAATATTGATAATAAATACTTTATTGATTTGATTATCGATTTAGCATGTTTACAAATTAAATCGAATCAATTCAATTGATATGCACCCTTAGTCTAATTAGAACACTTTATTAGAAGTTGAGAAATTCAACCGAAACGAGGATTAGCTTGAAGGTCTAAATAGAATATCTTGACCAATTTAAAGAACTAGTTATGTATTAAGTCTTAGGTTTTTGTAAAAAATTATTTTTTGTATGTTATTTTATATGTAGATAGAGTAGTTTTTTTTTTTTTTAGCTATTAGGTAGACCTATTTATAAACGCAAATACAAGTTTTCTTTTAATATTAAATACCATAAAATATGTATATATCGTGAGCAAAAGAAACTCTCTTTAAGTATTTCAATTCTAATAATCAACAAGACAACAACCGTGGTGGATTAACGACTTGTTTTTAAATATTTTGAGATTTTGTTATCATATCTATCACTAAAGAATTTAATCAATTTATCTAGATTTGGAAAATTATTTTAGTGGACTTAATTGGCTTTAGATGGAACATCGTTAAATATTAAGTTCTCTCATGTTTAATTTATTTGTCCTATATTTCTTTTTTAGTGTATTTCAAAGAGAACATTTTTTTTTATTATAGACAACTTTTTAGTTCTAACTTTTAATGTGCGTGTCTGAGACTACAAAATGCAAAAATCTTTTTTATTTTCTTAAACTTTGCCCTATGTCAAAATTGAATAAACAAATTAAAACGAGGAGGTATATCTTTAATTCATAATATTGTGCTTTTCTTTTTTAATTTATTTTGAAAAAAATAAATTACTTTTGACTGTTAACTCTTTTGAATATGATTTATAATCCCACAAATACGTAACTTATTTTATTTTATATTTCAGAGATTTATCTTTCTTTCTCATTTTTATACTTTGTTTAATATCACCACATAATAATAAATAGAATAGAGTGAGTAATTTTTATCTGACATGATGAACATTTGAAGTTTTGAACTAGTCATTTAATTTTTCTAATATATCTGCAACCAAAAGACGTGCATAGTGCATTTTATAATAATTTGGTATCGGAAAACTGAAACCCCGATTCGATTAGTGGTTTGGTTTGGTATCGGAAAACTGAAACCCCCAATCTGATTAGTGATTTGGTTTGGTATTGGAAAAAAATTTGATTGTACTTGAGTTTGTTTGGTTTTAACTTAGCAAAGTCAATCCAAGACCAAATCAATCCGACATTATATATATAATTTTAAAAATTTATTTTATACATAAAAATATTTACTTTAATATAATTGATATGTTTGTATGAATACTTTATCGAAGAAATTAATTATTTTTTTTGAAAACTCAAGAAATTAAAAGAAACCCGAGTTTTATTAATTTAATTTGGTTTATAAATTTAAAAACTCAATACAAAAGACTTGATTTGATATTTAAAAAACTCGAATTAACTTAATCCATGTGGACTCTCAATATGAAGTACTTACCCTAAATGAAATTCTATATAGTACGATTTCCAATTAATCTAAAAATCCAACGTAGATATCAAACATTAAATCTAAAAGAATTATAAATTACTAGTGATAGGAATATTAGATGATAGCACGCGCAGGAAGGGAGAGTTGAATATATACTCTTAATTAGCCATCAACTTTTGGCAGTGTCCACATGAATTGCCCCTCGTTTTCCTTTTATAATTATTTTGGATTTATGTTTTCGTCGGTAATTCCCACTATCGAGCCCCCAATAAAAGTTACTACTATTCTATATTTTTTATGTCACTTTTTATTTGTTATTTTTGATAAATTATTATACCTACAATTTATATAGAGAATTACCAATATTTTTAAGGAATAAATTAATTTTCGAATTTTATCAATTAATAAGAATACAATAATAAACTCATAATGTCAATTACTCCCTCTGTCCATTTTTAATTGTCATGTTGGGCTTTTCAAAAGTCAATTTGACTAATTTTGAAAGTTAAATTAAATTACATTAATTTGATATTTTAAACAAAAAAATTAGTTATTCAAAAAATATACGAAAAGTGCTATAAATTTTAATTTTTTGCATATCAATATTGATGAAAAAATACATTGTAAAATATTAATCAAAAATATTATTGTTTGACTCTAAAATAAAAACTATGACAATTAAAAATCAAACGAGGTAAGATTATATTTTTAATGGATATGTCAAGTTGAAATTGGACAAATAAATAGAGACGAGGGATAGTAACTCCCTCACGAGTGCCAATGTAACAGATGCCTCGTGGTAGCACCGCATCACACACGCACACCAACCCACGCATTTGACAATTATCTTTAGTCAAACCCCACCCCCTTGGTAAAAGCCAATGTTGTCTAATCAATCTAATTGGAATTTAGTACTTAGTTGGATTCAACTTTTAAAATTTCTAAAAAGTGATAGGTGGGAATGACAATTTGTATTTCTTAATCCATTTGAGAATACGATAATAGATAGTATGATATGAAAGATGAGGATTATGGCATAGAATTAGCTAGTAGGTAGTTTAACATTATCTAGTATCCCTTGTTAGTGTTATTATTATTTGTTGTTTTTATGCTTTGTTTATTATGTGTTATTATTATTCTTTTTTCCATTATGTCCAGCATAATTATTTCTCTTTTTATATTTAATTTTATTGTTCTTTACTTGAACTGAATCTATCAAAAACATCCTACCTCTCTACCTTTACAAGATAAAAACAAAGATACTTCCTCATATTAGCATTCTAAACTTTATTTCAAAGTCAAAACTCTTAAAACAGTGACAAATATAAATAAATTATTTTTTAGGACATAATATTTTTTGACGGAGGAAGTAGGTCTTTAAAAACCCGTTTGGATAGAAATAATAAAAAAAAAGTCTTTAAAAACCAGCTAAAAGACACGCATATAACACTCTATTTCTCTCTCTATATATATGATATTGTATTGTATGATCCCTCTCATTTACATCCCTTCTTCTTTATCTCAAAAAGTCAGCGCCTTCTTTTGTCTTCTTCTCTCTAAAAAAAAGAAAAAAGTCAAGGATAAAGCAGAGAGACTATGGAAGAAGATTGGGATCTCCACGCCGTAGTCAGAAGCTGCACCGCCGCTGCCGCCGCTAGTTCTAGCGGCAGCAGCGCCATCAGTTTTACTAACTTCCAACCAAGAACAGATGATAACAACAATAGCAGCATCAATAGCTCTGTATTTTGCTTTCAAGATCCGGTCCTCAAATCGAGTATATTATTGAATAAAAATAAAATTATTGATGATTTTGAAGAGCTACATCAACTGTGCAAGCCTTTCTATACTCAACAATCCGAACAATTATTATTACAGAATCAACAACCATCACCATCACCATCACCGTCGCAACATCAACAACTTACTAATACGAAATTAATTCAACCCAAAACACCTTCTTTGTCTTGTAATTTACATGCTCAAAGTCCAAGAACCAAAAGAAGGTAAATTATAATACTACTACTCACTTTTTTCTTTTTTGTAAATTGAAGTTTTTTGTATACAGGATGACAGATCTAGAATTTATCTCAGATGTCATATTTTTTTCTCAATAAAGAAAATAATAATCATCACTTGAGGAGTAACCAGGTAAGATGATACTTTTAATTTGAATTAAAATTTTATAGGTTCAATATTTAAGATTATTAGAATTTAATTGCTATTATTGTAAAATATTACGTTTTCTATCGAAAATAATAGATTAAGATAAACCTGGTAACATCAAGCTTACATCCACCCTTAATTACATGGTGAAAATTCTAGAAAATCTGATGTTTTTTTAATTTGATAGGGTTAAGGATAAGGGATTGAACATTTTTTTAATGGAAATATTAGACATTTGCCATTTTTTTACACTTCCATGTTATTTTTCAACTTTTTTTTTCTTTTCATATATTTAATGGATTTTTTTTTATTATTATTTTCAGGAAGAACCAATTAAAGAAAGTATGTCAAGTAGCTGCTGATGGCTTATCTTCTGATATGTGGTCTTGGAGAAAATATGGACAAAAACCCATTAAAGGTTCTCGATACCCAAGGTATTATTGGTTTTTTAGTACTACATTTTTGGTTGCTTCCAATAAATACTTTCATTTGTTTTTGAAAAAAAAACTCTAAATCAATATATGGAAATTTTTCTTTGTTCAATAAAAACATAGGAAGTTTGTGGATGCACTAAACGCCTCTATGTATAGAATTCAGAAAAAAATTAATAGAAGTACAAGAGTTTATAATGTGTTGTCTTATTCTTACCTGCATTTATGAAATTTCGAGTGGTTTATTAGTCGATTTTTATGAACATTTATTTTGATTAAACAGGGGATATTACAAATGTAGTACTTCTAAAGGTTGTTTGGCCCGAAAACAAGTGGAGCGGAATAGATCCGACCCGGATATGTTCATTGTCACTTATACAGCTGAGCACAACCATCCAATGCCTACTCACAGAAATTCCTTAGCCGGAATCAGCCGCCACAAAACGGCGAAACCCACCGTATCTTCGCCGCCGACCAACTATCCGGCACCGGAAAATCAAGAAAGCAGCAGGGACGAAAAAGAGGACATTTTTGAAGTTGACGATGATGAATTTGGTGTTTCTGATGTTGGATTGGACAAAATGGAACCGAACGATGATTTCTTCGACGGATTGGATGAATTGGAAATTCCGGCCACCGAAGAAATGTCGCCGGAGAAATTTCCGGGGACTTTTCAGTTCACTTGGCTGGCGAATAATGCTGCAACTACGTCGGCCGGCGGTGGTTGATTGACCTACCGGGAAAGGACGCGTGGCAGAAAAAGTTAAAGGATTGATGCTTTTGTTCTTTTTAGTTTGTAGTAATTTTTTTTTGTCCGTTAGAGATAGGAAGATAGAAAGGAAAAAAGAGAATCTTTGAAATGAGAAACTTTATTGATTTTGTAGATGTAACGTATAAATTCCATTCCCCCATCATTATAGAGAAAAAGATCATAGCCATGTAGAGAAAGAGAAAGAAAGTGTTTGATTGATTCATTCTTCTTTTTTTAAGTTTTCCTTTTAGAATGATATGAATATAACAAGTAGTCTCAAATTCTTGTAGCAGTGTGAGACTTTTAATAAAAAGTTGTAACGACTTATTACCGTCGTCATGGAAAAGTCAATGGGGAAAGAATTTGGGCCAGAAAACTTTTGAGTAGTGACTTGGAAAATTGTAGTCTAGTCCAAATTTGGACGAAATTTGAGTCAGGTGAGGTTTAGGGAAATCTGGTAATGAATGGGGGATTTAATTATGATTTTGATCACATGAGTAGATAACTAAGACGTTAAGGAGCCCGTACAACTTTACCAAATTGAATTCGGCCGAGTAGAACTCCCGAAACTGATCTTTGTGTGAAGGGGTAGTTTTAGAATGTCAAAGTTTGAAGGTGTGTTGTGAAATGGGAGTTTGGAACTCATTCTGACTTTCTGTCTCCGTGCAAGCCGCGGTGTTAGTTCCTCCAGGGCGGGGCCGCTGTGGCGAGACAGTCGCGACTTAAATCGGGGAAAAACCCCAAATTCGTTATTTTCTGCAAACCTTCGTTCTTGAGAGCTAAGAGACGACCCAAGGCTATTTCTTGACAAATTCTCACGACCTAGCACAAAAGGTAAGATTATTACTCCCCTAATTCATTTTTCGATCCGTAGAACTTAGATTCTTGAGTAATTATCATTGGGGGAGGGTTTTGACTTGAAGTTAATGGTGAGAAAAACCCTAATTGAATAATAGGATCTTGGGATGACCATGGATTTATAGATTGTTTATTATCCAGGTAAATTAGGCCTTATTTATTAATCCTTGCGTTAAATTACTTGTTTTAGATCAAGAACAAGCGGAAAGAATCCGAAAAGGGAAGACTCAATTGTCTTAGGAGGATTCAAGCTTGGTTTCGAGGTAGGTGATGGTTTGATTTCCTGTTTGTGTGATATATGCCGGTAATTGCTTTGTTGTATGCATGCATGTAGGAGAATAAGGAATGTAAATCGAATCTAAGGCTCCGTGTCGCGGAGAGTACGCGGACTCCATTGTCTCAAAATTTAATTTCGCGAGCATTTATTTAGGAGCATTTCCGCGTCGCAGACTTGTTCCAAGACGGTATTTTCGTAACTTTTCTCAAGCTTAATTTTTGTGGTGTTATGTCCCTTATATGAAGTTGGGTAACGCTATGTGTTCTTTCTACGCTCTTTTGTTTATTTACGTTTGTCTACTTTCTTGTTTTATGTTTTTGCAATTTAATATATATATTAGAAAATATTTTTGACAGAGAGAATTTTGACTTTGGATTTAGCACTTGTCAAGTACTCAGTTAGACTTTGGTCTAAATTTATAATTAATGTTGAATCAGCTGACCTGATATTAAGAGGGAAAAAAAAAGAGAAACTTAGACAAGTAATTAGAGATAAAAGAAATATTTTACGGAGGACATATTTTTCTCATATTACCTTATCACTTACTAAATGAAGATAGGATTAATTAATTGTTTCTCATTATTCCCTTATAAGTAATATGACATTTAAAAGTTTAAACAATTTTTGAAGATCTAATAATATCTTTTTTCAAGAGGCTAATTAATACTCCCTTAGCTTTATCCCTTTTTACTTGACACATTTATTAAGAAAATAATAACATAGTCGTTTACTATTTTACCTCTATTAATTGATATAATTCCAAAATCAATTTACTCATTAAAGAGGTTCTACCTTTTTCAAAAACATAAACTCTCTAAATAAATTGAGAGGTACTCCCTTTGTCCCTATTAACTTGTTCATTTTTTACTTGACACACATATTAAGAAAATAATAATTGATATAGTAAGTTTACCATTTATCCTTATTAATTGATATATAGAATCCAAAATCAATTTACTCATTAAAGAGTTTCCAAAAGCATTAACTCTCCAAATAAATTGAGGATATAATAGGTAAAAAATATTGTCATTTCTTGATTTTTCAAAAATGACAAGTAAAAGGGGATAAGTAAAGAGTCAAAATGGGACAAGTAAAATGTGATAAGAGGGAGTAAAAAATATTTTCTTTTCTTGATTTATCTAAATGACAAGTAAAAAGTTAAAATTGGACAAATAAAAAGGAATAAAGGGAGTAAAAAATATTATTTTTTCTTGATTTATCTAAAATGACAAGTAAAAAGGAACAAAGAGAGTATAAATAAAGGACAGAATAGTAAAATTAATCAATCTATTAATAATTTTTTAATTATCATGTAAAATAAAAGTGTCCATCTAATTATATGGACGAAGGAATAAGTTTTTGGAGAGATCTCGAGTAGGCCAAAAGGAATTTTGAAAAAATTCACATAACAATTTATTTGTGGTGTTTGTTTTATTCTTTGAAGTGAATAAGATACTTTTTAATAATAGCGACTTATAGCTACATTTCACAATTCTAGAAATGTCTCTTGAATTTAGAAATTCATTTAGGATTCTAATTTGATGAATTTAATATTTATAATTTTAATCACTAAATTAGCATTTAATTTGTCAATATTTATTTCTCATTTATATATTTATATACTTTGCA
The DNA here is from genome assembly GCA_029582685.1 of Solanum piurae. NCBI lineage: Eukaryota > Viridiplantae > Streptophyta > Magnoliopsida > Solanales > Solanaceae > Solanum > Solanum piurae. The sequence continues at coordinate 5,036 of JAJOOO010013922.1, read as the reverse complement.
TAAAAAAATATCAAATATAGTTTAATTAATTAGAACTACATTGAATCTGCCTTAAGTTAAGGTAAAACCAAATGAGTGGCATATATCTATTCTTAAAAAAGAATGATTCCAGGAGAGAATATCTTGAGCACAACAAATATTCCAAACTTTTAAAACTGTCTAACCATGGGAGAACAAACATATTCATGTTTTACAAATGGGCAGTATATTACTGTTGTAATCGACGAGTTGCGATAAAGTGGTAAATAGTTTTTTAAGGGATATGAAATGAGTTAAAAATATTTTTCTATCTCACTTTATATAACACATTTTTTTAATCAGTTCCAAAAAGAATAACACATTTTTATATTTAATACTCTTTATTTCTTAATACTTGTCATCTTACTAAAAATAGATGATCCACAATACTCCCTCCGTCCCATAAACCAACATCATAACTATTTCCAATTCTATTGTATACAACACATTAAACTCATTGGATTATTTGTTTGATTCATTAAGCCAAGGGATATCCCATTTTTTGTCATTTAATTATTGATAATTTTAATTTCGATTCTTATAATATTTCATAAAGCATATTCAATAGTCAATTAATTAAAATATATGTTTTTGCTCCTTTCCTATGAATATAATATATATCTCTATTTTTTTTAAAAAATAATAATATTATATTATCCTAAAACCTAAAGTAATAATATAAATCAATATAACACATGAGTAATTAAAGAATAAATGGATAGCCGGCCGTGGATTTAGTTAATCCGTCTTGTCATAACAAGAAATCCAATCTAGTTTTTTTCACATCATATAACTAGCTGAATATCGATTAACAGGAATTCAAGTCTATCTTATCTTTTATATCGACAATCTCATTATTTCCTTCAAAAGTAAATCGAAACTCAAATCCAAAATATTTGTTCAAGAAGGATGGATTACGTAGACAAGGCGAAGAATTACGTATCAGAGAAGGTGGCGGAGATGGAGAAGCCAGAAGCAACGGTTATGGATGTGGATGTGAAGAATATTAGCTTTGATAGCATTTCATATCATGCTAAAGTTTCTGTTACGAATCCTTACCATGTTCCAATTCCTATCATGGAGATTGCTTATGTTGTCAAATGTGGGGGCAGGTACAAAAGCTAAAAATTACTATATGATATAATACGTACGTTAAATGGTAGGCTCATTGCGAATGCCCTACTAATAGTTAGGGATGTTTGTGATACAATTTGGGTTGGTAAGAAAACTAAAACCAATTAAATTCATTTTTCAAATGTTGGAATTAAAATATATTAATTAAGTCGATTTTTCATTGGTATGATTTTGTTTTTTTTTTTTTTTTTGAGCTATATATGTGCAATTATGGTTTTAAATTAGGTATTTATATAGTCGGGTTGGTTTGATTTTTTCCGATCGTTTTTGGCTTAATACTAAAGCTAAACCAAATTTTATCGATTTTTAAAATTCAAAATAAAAATCAAACTAAACGATTAAAAATATATGTGTTCTTGATTGATTTTTGGTTTTTGGTTTTTGATGAACACCCTTACTTTTATCATCACGGGATGAATAGGGCCCTTATTTAGTGAGTCTATTGCCCAAACTTAAGGAACTATTTAGTTTTTTTTCTCTATTACAAATTGATTGCCTCTCAATATAATTTGTCATTCAAGCTTTGCAAAGAAAGTACTAAAACCTTACAATCTTGTAGATGCCTTCTAATAACATAATAACAATATATAATTATAACAATAACAACAACAATGATATACCTAATGTAAAGATTTGATGTATACAAATCATACCTCAACTTATATAGGGTAGAAAACCTGTTTCTGAAAGATTCTTAACTCTGTTATATATTTCTGAATAACTAGTATCATGATAGAAAAAACAAAATGCAAAAGATAGGTTTATGAGTTCATTTTCATGTGTGCCTGAGGGCACTTGGGGTAGATTCACTAACGGTCATCCAACTTTTTGATAATTTGTCGCACAAAATTGACTTTTCTATTTTTATTTTTTTTTATACATAAAAGTCACCCAAACTTCATAGTTTATCACTCAAAAATTATTTTTCTTTCACTCTTATTGATTACTTTACTTTGAATTGAATTCCAGCATAGTAGCTACAGGTACAATTCCAGACCCGGGCTCATTGAAGGCGAAAAGCACAACCCTAGTAGACGTGCCAGCGAAGGTTCCACACAGCGCGATATTGAGCTTAGTGAGGGATATTGCAGCAGATTGGGACATAGATTATACACTTGAGTTGGGTTTCATTATTGACCTTCCTGTATTTGGCAACTTCACCATTCCCCTCACTTATAGTGGCGAATACAAACTTCCTACATTGTCTGATTTATGGCGGGGTGACGGAGAAGAAGAAAAAGAAAAGTAACAAACTTATTGTATTGTGACATAGAACATTATTATAAGAAAAAAATAGCATAACATTCGTCCGCTAAATTACTTGTAACTAACATAAGTTTTTGATAATTCGTCACTAAATAAAATTAGTGACGAATTTTTTTATGTAGCTATAAAAAACTTCATCGCTAATTCTTGTTTTTTTTAGTAGTAATGAGTCTTGAGAGACAATTAATTAGAATTGTAGATTTGATATTTTTCCTTCTACTTTCTTTTTGGCAAGAATGTTAGTATAGTACAAGTATAGAGTGACTGATCTTTCTTCTTTATCATGATTCATGAGAACATCAAATAATACTATTTGAAGGATCATATAATATTTTTTTTGTGTTTACAACCTTCTTGCCTTCTACTTCAAGACTTTAACTCATAGATTAGCTAGGTTTTCGAAATCTATCTAACATGTTGTTTCGTGAGAATGTATTTCCAAGTTTCAAATTTCTACTTTATTATTTCCATCATTTGATATCCATAGGATGCTCCACAAGAAAGGCAAAAACCTAAATAGCTAATGTCCCTAGATTATACTGTAATATTTTCCTGAAATTCCTAGCAAAATGATGGTCAATATATGTTTGCCCTAAATAAATTGCTTCTCGTAAACTTCAATTTTCCATAACTTGTAAAAGTAATAAAACTCATTTAGAAACGACTAAAAATATCAACTGAGATATTAGTTAACTAACAAGACTAAATTTAAACAACATTTCTCCATTACAAAAATGAAATACTTAACACTCTCAATTGGTTTGACACTTTCTCCTTTAGATAATGGTTCATAAAATTGAGAGATTATGGGAGGTGAAAAAATAATTTTATCGCTAGTTGTGTTAATATAAAGTAAAAATTATGCAAACCACATAGTGTAAGACACAAATTACCTCCTATCCCTACTCTTTCACAAATTACAAAAATCCCATCTTTTTAGTAACTTTCGGATACATCAATTATGTTGTGTGATACATTATATTTGATGCATGATGTCACACCCCTATTTTCGCACGGCGGATAGGTTTTTTCCAATTTAAGTGACGGTATTGATTAGGAATTATTTTATAGTTTTTCAGAGTCGCCACTTGGAATTGAGTTATGGTGTTTCACGTCACCTTTTTGAATCCCTAATCAATAGAAAATGACTCTTTAATTTTGGTCTGCGAAAACAAAGTTTGGGTAAGGAATTCTGTTGACCGAGGGAAAGGTATTAGGCATCCTTCGAGTCCCGTGGTTCTAGCACGGTCGCTTTTATTGACTTATACTTGACTTAAATTATTTTTGGATACATTATTACATGCCATTATTAGTTCGCATTTATATTTTTTGTTGAAGTTTTATTTGGTCTCGACCTAGATGCGTAACCACATTCTTGGTCTTGACATTTAGAGACATAACTGTCTTCTTTGCATCACACTTAATAATATTATTTTCTATAAGTCTCTACTTTAAATTAATAAAATTTAATTATATTATTGGACAAGGTGCATCACTGCATCCTTGATTATTTTTTTTAATGTCTCAAAAAAGATGCGCAACCGCATTCTTAATCGAAACAAATAATTTTAACGTACCTAAAAGTTTGTCTAATGTTAAAAGAAAATACTTAGTCTTTATGAAGAAAAATAAAATAAAATAAAATACTAAAATTCTAGGATAAAATATAAAATTTTGGATTATTTTGTATTTTTTTTATTTACTTTTAAAGTTAATGTTAAAATTAGACATACACATATTACATTTTTAGTTTAATCTTAAAGTCAATGGAAAAATTAGGCATACACATTCTAATCAAACAAAATAACAACGAATTGTAAAAAATAAAACTCATTTTTTGTTTGATAAAATAAAACAATAATAATTTATTTATTTATTTATTTTAGCCTAACTATACCTACTTTATCATTATTATCTAAATCAAGACAAAAATAATGTTATGACCCGTTCATTTTTAAGAGATCACAACTAACAAATAAAAATAAATAAATAAATAAAATAATAATCATCGATTAAAGCTACCTTTATTCATGAAATAGAGATATAACAACTAACAAATTAATCATTTCAATCAAATTCATGAATGAAACAAAATATAAGAAAGCTTGTCATAAAATTACATCAAATTCCATAAATAAATTAAAGAGATAAGAAAAAGTTGAATATCGCAAAATCTTGACCGAAGCTCGATTAGAACACCCACAAACTTTTGTAGGTTGTTTGTGATGGTATATGTATTTGTGTTGATATGAAAATAGTAATGAAAAAGGAAGAAATATGTTGGCGAATTTTTGAAAGAAAAATAAAGTAAAATAAGATGTGAATGATTCTTGTTTTTTTTTTTTTCCGTATGTATGTTGGTTTTGGGGTATATAAGAATTGGAGTTGAGTATTGTGCCAAATGTGTGCGTGGGTATGCTGATTTTTGTATTATTTTTGGTGGATCTCCTTCTGCTCTTTTTTTTAGTGTGTGTTGTCTGTTAATGTAATAGTAGTAGTAGTAGTATGTATATAGGTGTAAGGGAGGGGTTGTACGTGTGTGTGGAGTCTGGAGAGGGAAATGGTTGGGGTAGTGGAGGAGTAAATGGGATAAGGGTAGGTGTAGTGGGATAGTGTGG
>JAJOOO010013921.1:0-44800 GCA_029582685.1 Solanum piurae | reverse complement strand
TTCAGTCTTTTAGTTTCAGTTTTGCTAGACCTAGTTGGGGCATGTCCCAACATTTCTAGTCAGTTTAGAGGCTTATTTCAGACATAGTTAGATTCAGCTTAGTTGTGAGTTAATAACTTCTTTGTATTAAACTCATCAGTTATCATTTATCTCAGTTATAGTATATGGGTACTCCCCATCTTTTCATTTTAATTATGATTTAGCTTCCGCATCAGTTTATTATCTTTAGTATGTTCATGATCATGCCAGTAGGGTTAGTTTGGGATCACTTGTGGTCCTAGGTCCCGTGTCCGCGTCTCGGGGGTAGTCTCGGGGCGTGACATTTGGCCTCTGGGGCACCAAACCAGCCAGAGCACCCCAAAGGCAGTGTCTGAAGTTTCAAGGCTGGCGCCCCGTGCCTCTTAGAGCGCCATGGTCGCCAGACCTTCTACCTTTTCCCACTTCTTTCCATTTGAGTTCCCTAGGAACATACCTAAGTTTCCTAGTTGATATATACACTCTAAGGTACATCTAAATATCATTAAATCATCTATAAACATGAGATCATGAGCCTTGAATCCATAATTCAATTCAAGGAAAGTTAAGAGTCAAGTCAAGAGAAGTTCATAGAGTTTTCTAAAAGTCATTTACAAATGTTTTAACTTTGTTTTAAGGCTTGAGTTTTAAGTTGATTAAAGAGTAAGAGTAAAGTTTTATTTCTTCAAAAGATTATACGGGAACTAAGTATTCCCAAGAGTTAAAATGTTTTCACATTTAAACAAGAAAGGAAAAACCAATTTCGAAGAGAGTCTTTGGGCTAATTTTTGAGTAATTATCTCAAACCACAAAAAGAGTTTTTGGTTATTAAAAACATATGAGCTGAGTATATTTTGGGAGTAGTATTGAGCATCGATATGGGGATGAATTCATAAAAACTCAAGTCTCTATAAACCATGTAGCCATCGTGGTAAGAAAGGGTCATACTTTTTAGATGATTCCTTAGTGATTTTTATCATAGACTAGTGGATCCACTTAGTTGAGGCATTCTATAGACAGTTCTGGCAGCGTGGGTGCGACGATGTATCATCACTTTAACTCATAGTGATGGTTGCCGATTAGAGAAACTCCGACAGTATTATATTACTTTATATGTAAACTGAGTTGTTGTTGTATTTCTTTAAACATTGAGTTGTCACCTATTATTTTAAATGCTTTGTATAAAATGAAACTTTATTGTTGTTTTACTTTGCATTTGAGTTGAGTATCCATGAGTTGAGTAATGCTAAGGTAAGTGTTCTTTTCAGATTCCTTTCAAGCTTATGTCATGTTTAGTTTTCCCCTCGCATGATCGTACATTCAATGTACTGATGCCATTTGGCATGCATCTTTTAATGATGCAGATATATGTAACCAGGATCAGCATCCAGTGCCTCATTGATCCAGTTGAGCATTCAGAGTTAGTTTGTGAGCCTCCTAACTTCAGGAGGATTCCCTTTTTATTGTTTTGTTAGTCAGTTGTTAGGATTATCAGGGTCTTGTCCCAACATCCCTCTTAGTATTTAGAGGCTTCATAGACAGTTAGATATGAGTCATTTAGTCTTGTATTTCAAATGTTTTGCTACAAGACTTGTGTTTCCATCTTGGCTAGTTTGATTGTTTCTTTTAAGACAATATAAGTTATTTCATAAGTTCCTTATTTGAGACTAGTTCTTGTGTTTAAGTCTTTCGCTGAGTAAGTAAACCAGTCCAAGGGTTCGGTTGGGGCTAGCAATGGTTCTCGAGTTTCAATCCCGCCCAGGGTTTAGGCTCTGGGCGTGATAGTTAGACACTCTCTCCTCCTTATTCTTAGGAGTATTAAAATAGCCTTGTCCGGAAAACCTTTGTCGCTTCCTAGAGTGACCATGTCCATCGGACCTATCATTGGAGAAGTTACCATCACCGGTCCTAGCCCTTTTTGCCTCTCTATTCTTTTTCTTGAGTTTTGACTCCTTAATTTGTTGGGCGAAAACCATAAGACGAGAGATATCCATATCACCAACAAGCCTTGTCGTACGACATTCTTCTTCAACCAAGTCGGTCACACCCGTCAAAAACCTACTCATCCAATCTCTTGAGTCCGCCACCATAGATGGAGCATACTTGGATAGTTGGGTAAATTTCAAGGCATACTCCTTAACACTCATGTTACCTTGCCTAAGGTTAATAAACTCTTCCACCTTGGCTTCCCTCAACTCTCGGGGAAAGAACCTATCAAGGAATGCTTCTTTGAACCCTTCCCACTATATTGGGCCCGCTTCTACCGGCCTATTTTCTTTCCATTGTTCATACCAAATTTGTGCTACACCCCTCAATTGGTAAGCGGCTAACTCCGCTTTCTCTCGCGAAGTAAGCCCCATGATAGCTAGCTCCTTATACACTTCATCTATAAACTCTTGAGGATCTTCCTCCACCTTGGAGCCATAAAACTCTAGAGGGTTCATCCCCAAAAACTCTCTCACTCTTTAAGCCACGGAATTCACATTAGGGTTCACCGGAGATACCATCCCTCTATTGACTTGAGTTGTCATGGCTTGAGCCAACAATTGTATAGTAGACCTAAACTCTGCATGAGTCACATTCTCTCCTATAAGATCAATTGGAGCTTGAGGAGGATCTTTGTGTGGAACTTGGAGAGTAACATGTTGCTCTACATTGCCTTTCTCATCTCTTTTTACATTTCCCCTTGTATTAGCCATACCTTGAAAATCAACGGGTACAGATTAGAAGAAGGACCTACTAGAGCCAAACTCTATGGCACAAATTATAGAATGAATAAGTGAAGTTTCCTAAGCATCCAATAGCCTCCTATTCATAAATGTGTCGCGCTTCACATTTATGAACAAGACTCTACTAGACGTGGTTTGATACAATCCTAGAACCATTCTAAACCATGTGCTTTTATTACCAAGTTTGTCATGACCCAGGGGTACACCCTAGATGTAATATGCCGTACTTCACCCCAAAGGGGACTCATACAGGCCCTTAGCACATCATAACATAAGATAATAGAAAAGTATGGAAATTTTAAAAACTGTATCCATACAATCGAAGTCTTTCATAAAAGAAAGCGGAAGTCTTACTACACTTTGTCTCAAACCATCTATTACAGCTTTGAATAACTCTTGGGACATAGCCCATACAATAGTCTCAAAACATAAAGAAAGACATAAAAGGTAATGGTGGCTTTGTCCCTGAAGCTATGAGGACTCACCAATTCTTCAACTCCTTGTTCCTTAGAAACCTATCCTCAAGAGTAGAACTCAAATCTCTGAACCCTACATTTGATGAGAATGTAGGCAAAGTATGCGTTAGTACATAAGTACTAAATATGATAGCTAGCATAATATCATAAGAGCATAACATAAGGGTTAGTCAACATAAGGCAAAATCCATAAGCATAAGAGACAATATCATAATCATAAGCAGTCTTCAATATAAGTATCATATAAGCATTATTCCTTCATATCATAAGAGAACTACTTCTCAAGTAACCTCAAAGCATACTTGTGCAATGCATGAATAAGACCCCATAATCCCATCCACACTAAGTAAAACTTTTAAGTCATCATAATCATACTTACCATCTTATGGTCTCATACTTAGCTTATTTCTCATAGACAAGGGAATTTTCACCTTTAGTCAACATATCAAGGATGGCAACTATAACAACAATTCAGCTAACCATAAATCATATAGGCAATCACATATTAGAACATGCTTACAATACTTCCTTGAAGTAGTCTAGTTCCATCATATACATGCTACATAGATTAGGGACTTGTCCCTCATATTCATAATAGTCATAGAAGAGTACCTATTTACTAGTCCAAGACAAGTCATTATTGATGCATGGTCATAATTCACCTATTCAAGGCTACCAAGGAAAAGTACTATTACTCAACCTAAGCTAGGCATGCAACACATAAGAGACATACTTCATAAGTAGCTTTAAGTTATACTTGTGCAATGCATGAATAAGACCCCATAATCCTACATATGCTAAGTACTTACTTTAGGTTATCATACTTCAATGATTACTATTTATCATTTCTAGACTACCAAGGAATAGCACCCTATTAGGCTAGACCAAGCTACCAAGGAAAAGTCACCATATTGGATTAGGCCAAGCTACCATGGAAAATCATACTAAACATGCAAGTCCAAGCTATTCTAGGAAGGGTAGAAATGTTGCATCCTAGCTACCATGAAATAGTCTTAGACCAACTAAGTCATGCTACCCTACAAGCACCCTATGATGCTAATGTAAGTTACCCTTAGGAGAGTATGGTTTCTCAAACCTAAGCTACCATGAAATGGTCTTGGCCTAACCAAGTCATGCTTTAATAAAATGCATTCTATGATGCTAGTTCAAGCTACCCTTAGGAGAGTATGATTCATCAATCCTAAGCTACCATGAAAACTCCTAACTCAAGCTACTAAGCATGGTCTTATCTTACCAAATCAAGCTATTCATGAAGGGATCTTAAGTCACAACTTCAAGCAATTCTAGTCTAACATTCTTTGATTCATTTTAGGTTAGTAAGCCTTTCAACCTAGAATCATTCAATGTGAGAGAACCTTTCATCTCCTAGCATATTTATGCCTAGATGTGTAAGTGAGAATATGCTTTCAACAATACACAACAAGACCACATCATATTAGATTTTTCTCTCAAAGCCCTGACATTCATGACCACAAGCCTTACTCTCAAAGCCCTAACTTCTTGCCATCATCATTCATGCCTAGATTTCAAGGCATTCTAATCACATTCTTCATTTTCAAGTAATTCTAGTCATAATTCATCATAAAGGTTCAACTTCAACTTTACTAGTCATGATCCATCATATATACCATAATCTAGTTCAATTCATGTCTACATGTGTCTATTCTTGAACAATTACTACTTATAACATCAATTCTAGAAGATCACCTATTAATCCTCAATTTCACCTCTCATGGCATAAACCCACATGATTCAATTTCATCAATTAGACTAGGGTTAACCATGGAAAACATATAAATGCATCATACTATCATGACTCAACACTAAAAAATCATAAACAAGTAATATCTACTCAATTGGTTTCATACTCAACACTACCCACAACAAAGGAAGAAACCCTAACTAGAATTGGGGTTAACTTAAAGATTGGGAGAAATCTAGGGGGCTCCATGGATGGAAGAATCCAAGGATGAATAAGCTATCATACCTTTATTATAAATCCCTCACAAATCTTGCATCAATGGAGGAATTTTCCCTAGCTTTCTTCTCTTCTTCTTCTTCTTTATATCTAGAGAGAGAATTTCTTGAAGGAATTTGGGTTCTTTGGTGAATCTAAAATAATGATTTTGAATAATATAATTAAGGGTCTATTAGGTTTATATAGGGGGTCTAATTACTAACAAACCGACCCTACTTAACCACTAACTGATTCTAGATTATTCCCTAAGTCCCCAACTTAAACAACTTAATACCAAAACTGCCCAACCCATGAGACCCCGACCCACGGACCGTGGGTAGGTCTACGGACTGTACTGGTCCTTCGTGGGTGGGATAATGGGGGTCTACTTTAGGGTTCTTGACCCACGACCCCTTCCCACGGGGCGTGGGTCCACCTACGGGGGGTGAATCCCAACCATAGGTGGCCTCTTTTTTAGCATATTCTAGGGACTATTTTGGGTCCCCCTCAAGGATCCTTGGTTGGTCCTTGGGGGGTCTAAAACCTTCACTCTAAGTATGGGAAGTCATATTTATGATTCTAACCCCCACGTTAAACTCTAAAACCTTCACGTAAAGCTCTAGTTTAGTCTACTAGTTTCTGGAATGTTACACTACGGATCTATCAATTATCCTAAACTAGTCTATATTTATTTTACTTACTCGGAAAATGTTAATCTTATGGCTACTGAAATCTCCAAGCGCATGCACTAAGATTCCTTCTAAGTCTTATTTCTCAGATGCTTCTCGTAACTTCTTTCGATTCTATAAAAGACTTTCTAAAATTGTTACCCGCATTGACTTATAAAACTGCTTAATTTAACTATTTAGGGAAAAATAATTCTTACATCAGTCTACTTTACATTAACATCTCAAATATACTATCTAGGTACACATGAAAAAATCATAAACTTAATTGGAACCTCATCTGGTAACATACGATTTCGGGTACACCTTCTAATGCTCTTAATAATCTAATGACTTAGCCACACTTAATTTCTTTCATCTAAGGGTCATTATACCACACTTGTACCACTCATATTTATCAAAAAGTAACACCTTAATTCCTCACCTACTTCATGTCAAACCTACTAGATCAGATCTCAAAATTAACATTTTTACCCTCATATTACCATCTTTTTTATCACGACACTCATCTCAAATTCAAGCTTAGTGTCTAGTACCAAACACATATATCAATATAATTCCTCACATACTATACTAATTTACAACTACTAGATAAAATTAAGAAACACTCGCCCACAAAGACCTCATGACAAGTAGGTTATTCTTACCAATGTATATCTACTTACAGATTATCACCATATTCTTTTTCACAACTTAAGTACCATTTACTCATCCACTATACATCATTGTCAAATTAATTATATAACCCTCTGAACATCATGTCTCTCCAAAAAAAATCATAAGCCTAGCTTAGATCTATCATCTCATGAAACTCTGCTCTTTTATTCAACACCTATACTTGACCTTCACTAACACAATATTACATTGACATAAATTCCCTTTTGGTTAAAGTATATTGGAACTCGTCCATACCAGTAACTCTTACTCTACCTTCAATCATGAAATCTACACAAACTCATCACTTTTTAGTCTACCCATAATGGAAAACACTTCATTAATAACTTACTGGTGCATGACTGCAACGACGCAATTTGTCCCATCACTATCTCCATTTCTTAGATTACTATACCTTTGCATGCATTCTTCTAACTCTGGGCACTTTTACTACTACTGCTTATAACACCGTAACTCATACTATCTTTTCGAGTGAAAATACTACCCAAACTCTAATACATACTCCCCTCTTAAAAGGTATCATCTAAAACAAGACTTAGAGAAGAGAGTCTGGGAGTACATCTCACTTTTAGCTCGAATGCATGATTTATATTAATAAGAGTGCATTATTTTGAATATGAACACTTAAGCTCACTCATGGGCTTCTCTCAAGCCCTTTTGCAGCCTCATCACTTTCTCAAGAATTTTGTTGAAAGTGACTCGTCGTAAGGATCTGGGCTTTACTTTTAAACCACCTTGAGTATGAGGGGTAGTCGAATGGATTTTGAGAAATGCATGAGTCTAAATAAGTTTCTTATGACATAGTTCTATTGTACGAATTGGAGTATAAAGAAGGAAAACTTTTCTTAAATGTCTATAGTCCCACATTTATAGAAGTGGGGCCCTTAGAACCATAAATAAAATTCTACTAACACTGCTTCATAGACACCCTATGACACTTGAACTCTATGCTATGATACCAAGTTTTACACACTCCGATCCTACACCCTGGACATGGCCGGCACTCGAGAACATTTCTGATCCACAAGCGACACTTGGCCTGGCTGACTATTTAGCGAAAGACTTACTCAACCATAAAGAAGCTTTAAAACATAAATTCATCTCAACTTAAACTCAATAAATGTCTGAAAATACTCATTTGCAATAACAATAATAATTTGCAAAAACAGTTTTTAAAGGAAAGAAAGAACTAGAAAATTCTTCAACTCTAACTATATATGAAGCCTCTAGTACTAGGATAGAAGTCGGGACAAGACCCATGACAACTCTACAATGACATGAAAGTAAATTGTGAAATACTTCGGAAATCAAAGAGGCTCATGATGAGTCCACAAATTTGACTCATTTAGGGCTTTATTTTAATAGAAATAGTGTCCTCAAATGTTTATTTTATCTCAATATCTTATGAAAACTATTAAGTTTCAGGTATTTGAAGTTTTAGCGGAAGCATGGACACTTAGGCGCAAAAAGGAACAAAAAGGCTGGAAAGAACGTAAAAACTGAAGCCTGAGCTTCGCCAATCACTCTTGGCGAATCGCCGAAGGGAAGCACTCTGCCCTTTGTTCCAGTACGCGAAGCCCTGAAGGAAGTGGATCAAAAAGGCGATGAAAGAAGTAGTCGGCGCTTCGCCGAACAGTTTTGCGAAGCAATGCTATACCGCCCAATGGTCTAGAACACAAACATGTTGAAGGGAAAGCACAAAAGGTGATGAACCAGAAGAAGGGCGATTCGCCGAGTCATTCGGCGATCGCGACTAACCTCGCCGAACGGTCCACCGCAGCACTAAATCTGAAAACTATAAATACTAGCCTTAGTTATTATTTTTAAGGGTATGAACATTATTGTTAATTTTCACTTTTAGAACTTTAGCTTTCATATTTTCTCTCAAGTTTGGAGAGGGTTTTGTGGGAGACTTGAAGAAAGGAGTTCATCTTCCCTAAGTTGGAAGTGGGTCTTCTCTATTCTTCTTCCTTTGCTTAAATTAAGGTTTAATTTCTTATACCTATTTGATTTCATTATCCTTTTAGGTGTATTTTGTTATCCCTTGATGTGTGGCTAAAAATCCCCCATTCTTGGGGTGTGATTTAGCAAATATGTGTTGATATTGGTGTTGGGTCTTGCTTGCTGATAGGTTAGATGTATTTTAATGGTGATTTCACCTAGTGGTTGTGGTTTAATTTAATGGTTTTGTAGTTGCAAATACAAAGCCACACATGTGTTTTCGGCTTACCCAAGAGGGAGGTCGCAAAACCAAGACCACTAGACTGATGGCCTAAGGAGTGGGTCGACATGAGGTTCAGCCCGAGAAGGTGAGCCCTAGTCCCATATCCTAACACTCAGCTCAAGAGAGTGAGTGGGGTAAGGTGTAGGTTGGCCTTCATGCGGAAAATGGGTGTCCAAGAGGAACGCATTTGAAACGGGGTAAGTTGCCCGAGAGGGAACTTATTTCCATCTAAAGCTTAGCCTAGTCACTATTATCTTGCAAATTTCTTATCGAAAGCATGTACCCAACTATTTATCTCAACTTGTATTGCAGTCACACCCCAAGAACTTCTCCCCATACTTGATTTTCATTATTTTTACCATTTTTATTACTTGTGACAAAACCCCCCATCAATATTTGACACTTTCGTGTCACCCCATTGATTTAAAATGTTTTTATGCGCAAATTTATTTAGCTACGACTAATTAGAATGAAATTCTAATTAACTACATATTCTCGAAACCTCTCCCTTGGGACACGACCCCAACCCTTGGTTGGGTTACTATATTATCGATGATCGTAGACACTCAAACCATAGGTCAGTGTCATTGGTCACGATAAGCATCAGCTCACCAAAGCTTACGGGAGTGTCAAATGATCTCAACGAAGTGCCAGTTAATAATCCTGAATACATGTATCTGCATCATAAAAGATGCAGATCGAATGACATCAGTACATTTGAATGTACAAGTATGTAATATAGCTGAGGCGAAATAACTTAATGAAAGGACTACAATAGGTATAAAATAAACTCAATTGAATGTACAGAATTAAAGGAATGAAACCATTTAACTTTACAAAATACTTTCTCTTTCTCTGAACTTTAACATTGTAAGTGATATATAAAATACACTTTAACTTTATTGGGAGATTCTCTAACTGACAACCATCACTATGAGCTAAGTGATGATACAAAGTCTTGTCCACGCTATCAGAATTGTTTTATATCGTGTCAGGATATAGAACACATCAACTAAGTAGATCCACTAAGCAATAAGAATTCATCTAAAAAGTATATGATCATGTACCCATGTTGGCAAGACATGGTTTATGGGGGTTGTGAGTTACCTAAACTCTCCCCCGTATCAGTGCTCAATACTACTCCCAATAATATATATTCTTGCTCAAATGTATAAAAAATATACTCTTTCTCTAGTTTGAGATAATTGATCAGACTATCCTCTTAAAAGAGGTAACTGCTCTGAAATATCTCTGAACTCATGAATTCGTTTAGAAATTAAAGTTTCTCTTTTCTCAAAATAATACTCTCTTTCTTTATGTAACAATGAAACATTTGGAAAATACTTATAAGTTCGCTTATTGTCTTTCTCAAACTCCTATTCCTCAAAACTCATTTTAAAACACAAATATTAGTTTTAAAATATTCTCAAGATTTCTAACTCAAAATAGGGTTCATGCTGAAATATAGACATAATGAATTAACTCAAGGATCTCAATAACAATATAGAAAACTCAATACTCAGAACTCAAGAACTCAGAACTCAAAGATTCTACTCATATCAAGAATACTCAATTCATAGAGTTTATGCTGAATTATAGACATGAATGAATCAACTCAAGAATCTCAATACATAACGTATAGCAATTCAATAATTAAGAATAGAATTTCAAAAAGAATCAGGAACTCAAGAACTGAAAATCAACTCATCTCAAGATTACTTAAATCTAAGGATAGAACCATAGATTACTCTTTTACTAATTTGAAAGTAGATGTAGGGTGTGAGGACAAACTAGTCCAACACTATGATAGCCTTACATACTTGGGAAGAATAAAGTTCTTGGCAAAATCGATGAAATTTGAAGAACGCTTGAAAACCCTAACTTTTATCCTCTTGAATTCCTGATCTAAGTCTTTGAAGTGTTAAAGAACGTAAAATAATGTTTTAACACTGCTTAGACCCTTAATTAAGTGAAAACGGGTCGTGATTTAGGCTTAGAAGGGGTGGGAAAAGATTGAACTGTCCCTCTTTAAATGCTGACGAAAACTATCCACATAACTATCTACGGTTTACGGTTTGATATACGAACCGTAGATCCCATCGTGGAATTGCTTTTGAATTTTTAAGGCTCAAAAGTCCATTTGCCGTTGGATCTGTAGGATTTGGGTCCCAAAAGTTGACTTTAGTACTCTACCGAAAACTTGACAGGATGAGTCGTCGTTCAACCTACGGCCCGTCAGTTGGAGTTGTCGATCACAGACTCAGAAAACTCTGATATGACAGTCTCTAGTAAGACGGTCATAACTTTTTACTCCGAACATGAAATGAAGCAAACTTGGTGGTGTTGAAAAGAGGACTCAAATACCTTTAATTTAGTAGGTCATAGTACACCTAATTCAGTATGTTCTGGGAGATATGACTGTTTGAAGTTGACCTAAGTAGAATCTTTAATCTTATGTCAAAACTTAATCGGTAATGAAACTTTCAACTCAACTTTGTGCTAAGGGGTTCTTGTGACCTTAAGTCATATCTAAATCCATTCGAACACCAAAGAAATGACCTTTACAGATATGAACAATTTAAGAATCACCCGATATGATTTTACATGCAAATAACGAATGGTATAGAATTGAAGAAAGAAGAAGGGGACGAATAACATGTGCATTGATACAACGACAAACAAAGAAAGATCCCGAAGTAGCTTAAAAAGTGAAATAGTCGACACAACTCCAACAATAAACCTAAAGGTATCTTGATAAATGGAGAATACAACTAATCAATTGTATCTCTTCAACATCTACCGACATTTTTTTTTAATCAGGTCACTTTTGGGTATGGTCCTTCTTCTTTTTCCGCATTTTATTAGGAACGTTTAGGCCTACTTTTTGCTTTTATTTGTAGACACTTAACATATATACCATGAGATTTGTTATGTATTTCAGATACATGTGAATTACACTAGATATGTGTATTTGTATGTATATGGTTTGATTTGCATGTATCTGAGATACCATATACATAGGAGAGTGGCGAGCGAGATCAATTATGTATTTCAGATGAATGCTAATCCATTTGGATAAAGTGTATCTGGAATAAATTACACCTAATTTTTACCCCATGTATCCTAAGATACATGTATCTGGATGTATCAAAATCTGATAAGATTCGTAATATTACAAACTAGAGTTATCTAAGTAATTAGCTCCTAAACTGGTGGAATTTATGTAAGTTTCCCTAATAAATTTTGGCCCTTTGGGGTCTTTTCATTGAAAAAAATAAATACAAAAATCTAATTGATTTTGAGTTCCTAAATAGTAGAAAATAATTAAATGATTGTTCCTTATTATTAGAAAAATAATCAAATGATTAATTTGTCTGGTGTGAAATCTATTAGTAAAAGGTAAAAGCAAATGACATTTCACTAAAAAAATTGTGTGTTTAAGTATACTAGTTTTTTGACACATGTATCACACGTATATACGGAGCTATGCAATATATATTTTTATAAAATAATATCAATTTTATTACAAATAAATTTTAAGAGAAAATTTTGCATAAATGCAATTTTGATTAAATAAACTTTTAACAAAATGTTTAATTGGACCCATTTGATTAAAATTTTAATATATTCAAATTAGGTACACAAATTATATAAAGGAACTAGAAAACTTAATCTTGGAGAACACTTTTGTTTAGGAGCTATATTGCATTTAGGTACAACATTACCTAATTTTTCTCTTTTTCCCCGTTTAAGTATATGTATTAAAAAGAATGTGTGTTATACTACTTAAATTATATTAAAATTAAGTACACAAATTGAATAAGATCAAATAATTTGCTGGCCTCGTGTGTTTTTACTTTGCTTACAAAGATGCTAACCCTATGAAGGCATAAACAGATATGAAGTTTTGATCAAATTTGCAGAGCGCATGTAATATATGTGATACACTATTTATGTATTCTCTAAGGTTAACCCATTGATGACCCCTAAAGTTGTTACCATCTTTCACTTAGACACCTTAATTAGACTTTGTTCATTTTGGACACTTCATGTCATGTCCCACTGTGTCATTTAGACACGTTTTGCTGATGTGGTAAAGTGAGTGTGATACACTCGTTGATGGTGCATGTGAGGCTTATTTATCCTATTTTATTTTACTTTTTCTCTTCTTCTTCCTCATTTTTCAGCCAGTACATTTTCTTACATTTTCTCTCTCAAGAATTTATGTGCGTCATTCCTATAAGGACTTCTTTCAGACCTTCTATTATCTAAGTGGAAAAACATAATGTTAATATCGTTGAACACATGCAATACATACTTAACCACACCAGTTGATGGCAGGATAGAAATTTGCATTGAAAAGACTGAAACACCACATATTGTTCAGCAAGACAACAATAAGAATGTAACTTCTTTTTTTAAAATAATGGAGAATAAAATTAAGTTAAAAATAATAATTTGCAATCATGATTTTAACATATTCACACAACCACTATAACTTCTCAAATTTCATATTTACACTTCTAAACACCAAATGAAGAAATGAGAGAAATGTGTGGTAAAGAAGACAATGAAATCAAGTGGATATTGCAAAAAATACCATGAAAATGGAGGAATATGGCGGAAAATAAAATGAAAAAGAAGATGATTGTGTTTTGGTGAAAAATTTAATTTGATGGAGAATATGACTGATGAGTCAGAGATTTCGACTCATTTAGGGCTTATTATTCATAGTTTTACTGTCCTCAATGTTTATTTTATTCTCTAAACTGATGTTAAAATGCTAATTTGCAGCAACGAAGGCAAAAGAGCAAGGCAAGGACATTATCGGGCAAAAAGGAGTGAAAAAGTTGAAGAAAAGCAGGGCTGATGATTGCCAAGACCACTCGACGAATCGTTGAGTGGCTCTTCAGCTCACCAAATTTTCCAGAAGGCCAGCCCAGGGAAAAAGCCAACTCGGCGATGAAATGTGCAACTCGGCGAAGCACCGAAGGGATCACGATGGAGATCCTGATCGCCTAAAGTTACAGAAGGTGAATGGTGAAGAGTCGAGTAAAGAAAGTAATGGAAAAGGGAATTTGGCGCATCACCGACTTGGTCGGCAATGCTCGACTTACTTCGCTGATCGGTCCTAAAGCTAAAAATCTGGAAAAGTATAAATGCGATTTTTAAAAGGAATTCTGAAGTTTTTAGACAGTTCCCACACATTCTAACTCTGGGTTTTTTTTTATCTAAACACTGTTTTTAACATCTTTTTAGTAGGAATTTAAGTTGGGTTTTGATTTTAAGTTGATTTGGAGCATTGTGAAGACTTGCAATTTGTTACCCAAACTGATGGAGAACATAGTTGGTAACATTTTCTTGCTTTTTATGATGTGTGGCTAAAATCCCCATTCTTGGGGGTGTGATTATGTGATTAAATGTTTCAATTAGCTTATGGGTGTTAGTATTTACTGATTTAATTGTTGATTTGAAGTGGGTTTGATTGATAGTTGAGTTTTAATTCATGAATTGTAGTTGCAAATACATTTCTAGTTTAGCATTCTAGGCTTGGTTGAGAAAGATATTATAGAATTAAAACTATCAATTGATGATTGTAGTATTGGGTTATTGTGGATTCAGCTTGAGAAAGTGAGTCTTAATTCGATCCTACCAATCTAGCTCAAGAGAGTAGATTAATTGAGGTTTCGGGTTGCTCATAATTGTTATGCTTGTCGAGGTTTGAGAGAACTTGCTTGAATCGTGATAGTTGATTGAGAGATGGCTATTACATCTAAAGCCTAGCCTACACACTAAGATTCAACGTCTTTTAGTAAATTATAATCACCCATATAGTGAATTGGCATTTAATCGATCACATCCCCAATGATCCCTTTCTACTTGATTACCCCTGTTTTCATAGTTGTTAATTGCTCACTCTAATCCCCCCATTTGACACTAGTTGTCAACTCCTGAAATTTACTTTAATTGATTCAGAAATGTTTACTTCTACAAATGATTAGAACACTCCTTTCACTTCGTAATTGAATTCTCTACCGTATCACTCCCTGTGGGATCGACCTCAACTCTTTGTTGGGTTTATACTTGATTGTGACCGCCTACACTTAGAATTGGATGAAGTGTAGATGAGCGATATCAATGACCAGGGGTGGGTAGGGGATGAAGAGTGGGAGGGGAAATCTTCAAAATAATTTATTTTTAATTGGTCAAAACCCTTTTTATTTGACCGCTAACTTTTTTTTAAAAGTATTTCTATGTGTATAATGACATGGCTTTAAAATGAGTTGACATGACATAATTGGTTATTTAATCCATGTGGACATGTTTGGTCAACACTCGCATAGGGTCAACAAAAGATTGTGAAAAAAGTGTCAAAATGACACAGTGGGGCATGACATAAAGTGTCTAAAATAAATAAAGTTTAGTTAAGGTGTCTAACTGAAAATTGGTGCCAACTTTAGGAGGCCCCCCGATAGATTGAGCCTTTTTCTAAAAAAGAAAAAGAAAATTCGGCTAATGAAAGTAAAAATAAGCACACGCCAAAGACAAGATTAGATGACCTATAGTTAGGGGTGTTCACGGGTCGGTTTGGACCAGTTATTGGTCAAAACCAAAATCAAACCAATTTCATCAATTTTTAAGTTATCAAAATCAAACCAAATACAAATATACTTTAGCAGTTTGGTTGTTATCAGATTCGTTTCAGTTTGATTCGATTATTAACCATACACAAAATAAAAATAAAAAAAATGATTCATTCAAAAGAGGGAAAAAAGACAACAATTCATTCAAAACGAGAAATAGTTAGAACGACTAACATTACATAACTTTCGTTCACTGAAGTTACTGTAAATAAAGTTTTAAAATTCACTATTTTGTCCTAGAAGGAAGAGACACTGACATTTCTAGTCTTACCAAGAATGATGATAGACACTCATATACATGAAAAAATAAGATAAATATTCTCGTCTTGAGCATTTTTGCTTTCAGAAATAAATTATAAATAATATTTGTTGAAAACATATAGAAGATATTTAAAATTGTTTATAAAATAATATGTTATGCATGTATAATAATAAAATATATGTATATAATTTATCGATTTGGTTCGGTTATTTCTTCATTTTTTTGAACAAAATCAAAACCAAACCAATTATTATCGATTTTCAAAAATCTAAAATCAAACCAAACCCAAATAAAACCGAGTTTGTTCGATTTTTCGATTTGGATCGATGTTTATTCAAACCGTAAACACAACTACATATAGTTATTGATGTCTCCTTATGTGGAGCTACTATTAACTGGAGTATCATTTCATAGCTTTGACTCGAATATCTACCTAATGAGCATCAAAACTCTATATGCTTGATTATTGAGCAGAGGAAGCTAGAAAAACTTGCAAACAGAAAAGGGATGGATCGTCTATTATTATCTGTATTACTTAGAATAGAAATGAGATTCCCTTTTTTTTATAATGTTGGTTTTAAATTTAAAAAATTATGTCAACAAATTTAAAAGAAGAATTAATTAAATAGGTTGAGTGACTTTGTCGGTAAAATATTCCGAGTTAAATGACTTTCTATGAGAAGAATCATTTAGGTTATAAAAAAAATTTGAGTGAACTTCTGAGAGAAGATTCCTTAGTTAAGTGACTTTATGAGGAAAAAAACTATTAATTGAGTGACCATCTGAGATATTATTTCCATTCATTTATAGTGCAACCAAAATGAGATCACCAATTAATATGGTGTGGTCGATTGGACTGCTCCTTCCTTAATCAGAGACCTCTAATTCAAGCTCCTAAATATGAAAAAGTTCTTGATAGGAAGTGTTGTTCTCCGAATTGAATCCTACCTGGCGCTAATCTGAATTAATTGGGCTCTAATTCAGATATCGAACACCAAATAGGAAAAAAAAAACAAAATGAGAGATTTAAATTCGAAGCAAATCTTTCTATCGTATTCAAATAAAGCAACTTAACTAACTAAATTAAATTATATCAAATTATTAATTTAATATTTTAAAATTAAATTAAAACATTTAAAATTTACAGAAAATAATTATAAATTACATATTTTGTCATTTAAAATAACAATTAAAGTTCATATAATTTTAAATTCCAAAAAGCAAAAAATCATCACACGAGAGAGAGAGTACACCTTGTAAAACATATTAGATTAGATGTAGTAGAAACACGAAATCCCTTAGATTAGCAACACCGTAAGACCTATTCGAAATCGTTCGAAGAATGGGAGCCGAAAGTGAAGAAAATGAATTGAAGAAATTGGAATACCTCTCTCTAATTTCGAAGGTATGTTCTGAATTGGAAGCACATTTAGGGTTTGGTGATAAGGTTTTAGCTGAATTTATAACTGAACTTGGTAGAAATTGCTCAACAGTAGATGAATTTGATGCCAAATTGAAAGAAAGTGGTGCTGAAATGCCTGATTATTTTGTTAGAACATTGCTAACTATAATACATGCTATTTTGCCTCCTAAACCCACGTCTAAGTCGGACAAGGATTTCAATAAGGATGATAATGATTCTGAGATTTCCGCTCTCAAGATAAGAGATAATAGAGAACGAGTTAAGGAATTGGAAAAGGAGATTGAGCTGGAAGCCAAGAGTAAGAGGAGAGATGGTGAGGAAGAAGAACGCGGTAGTAGGCGAGAGAGGGATATAGATTATAGAAGTGAAAGGGGTAGAGACAGGGATAGAGGTAGGGATCGAGATACGGGTGATTATGATGATGGTAGAGCTGAACGTAGGACTTCAGAAAGGCACAGAGACAGAGACAGAGACAGGGACAGGGATAATGAGGATGATGCATATGCAAAAGGTAGGAGAGATGAGTATGAGCAAGAAAGCGATGATGATCGGAGGGATATGAGAAAATCAAGGCATCACGTGGATGAGCCAGAGTTGTATGCAGTATATAAGGGGAGGGTATCAAGGGTGATGGATTCTGGTTGTTTTGTTCAGCTGAGTGATTTTAGAGGGAAAGAAGGCTTGGTGCATGTTTCACAACTTGCTACTAGAAGGGTCACTAATGCCAAAGATTTAGTAAAGCGGGACCAGGAGGTTTTTGTTAAGGTTATATCTATTAGTGGGCAGAAGCTGAGTTTGTCAATGAGAGATGTTGATCAGAATACAGGAAAGGATCTGTTGCCATTGAAAAAGAGCTTAGGCGACGATCGGTTGACAACTAATCCTTCAACCATGAATGGTGAAGGCTCTAAGACCAGGATTGGTCTGTCAGGAATCAGGATTACGGAGCAGGAGGATGTAATTCCATCACGTAGACCACTGAAGAGGATGAGTTCACCTGAAAAGTGGGAAGCGAAACAACTTATTGCTGCAGGTGTTTTGGGGGTGCAGGAACATCCCATGTTTGATGAAGAAGGGGACGGAATGCTCTATCAGGAAGAAGGTGCTGAAGAAGAGCTTGAGGTTGAGTTGAACGAAGATGAACCCCCTTTCTTGCAAGGGCAGAGTCGTTATTCAGTTGATATGTCCCCTGTTAAAATTTTTAAAAATCCTGAAGGATCATTGAGTCGTGCTGCTGCACTACAATCAGCTCTGATAAAGGAGAGAAGGGAAGTAAGGGAGCAGCAACAGAGAACGATGCTTGATTCCATCCCTAAAGATCTCAACAGACCCTGGGAAGACCCAATGCCAGAGACAGGTGAGAGGCATCTAGCACAGGAGCTTAGGGGTGTTGGTTTGTCTGCCTATGACATGCCAGAATGGAAGAAGGATGCTTATGGTAAAGCCTTGACCTTTGGCCAGAGGTCTAAGCTATCCCTCCAGGAGCAGAGGCAGAGTCTTCCTATTTACAAATTGAAGAAAGAACTGGTTCAGGCTGTCCATGATAACCAGGTCCTGGTTGTCATTGGTGAGACAGGTTCTGGTAAGACAACACAGGTGACACAGTATCTAGCCGAGGAAGGTTATACAACGAGGGGAAAAATTGGCTGTACTCAACCTCGTCGAGTGGCTGCAATGTCAGTGGCTAAGAGAGTTGCTGAGGAGTTTGGTTGTCGACTAGGTGAAGAAGTTGGTTATGCTATTCGTTTTGAAGATTGTACTGGGCCAGAAACTGTTATCAAATATATGACTGATGGTATGCTTCTGAGGGAGATCCTGATTGATGATAACTTATCCCAGTATTCAGTCGTAATGCTTGATGAAGCACACGAAAGAACAATTCACACTGATGTTCTCTTTGGTTTGCTTAAGCAGCTTATGAAGAGGAGACCTGACCTTCGTCTAATTGTCACATCTGCAACTTTGGATGCAGAGAAATTTTCTGGTTATTTCTTCGACTGCAACATCTTTACAATCCCAGGAAGAACTTTTCCAGTAGAGATACTCTACACAAAGCAGCCAGAAAGTGATTACCTTGATGCGGCTTTAATTACTGTTATGCAGATCCACTTGACAGAACCTGAAGGTGATATCCTCCTCTTCTTGACTGGTCAAGAGGAGATTGATTATGCTTGCCAGTGTCTCTATGAGAGGATGAAAGGACTAGGTAAAAATGTTCCTGAACTGATCATTCTGCCTGTCTATAGTGCCTTGCCCAGTGAAATGCAGTCCAGAATTTTTGATCCTGCCCCTCCTGGGAAGAGAAAAGTTGTTGTTGCTACAAATATTGCTGAAGCTTCTTTGACAATTGACGGTATATATTATGTTATTGATCCTGGATTCGCAAAGCAAAATGTCTACAATCCAAAACAGGGGCTTGACTCACTGGTTATTACCCCAATTTCACAAGCATCAGCAAAGCAACGAGCAGGGCGTGCTGGACGAACTGGACCTGGGAAGTGCTACCGTCTGTATACTGAGAGCGCTTTCCACAGTGAAATGTCCCCTACCGCGATTCCAGAAATCCAGAGGATAAATCTTGGGAACACGGTTCTTATGATGAAAGCAATGGGTATTAATGATCTTTTGTCGTTTGATTTCATGGACCCACCTTCTCCTCAGGCTCTCATATCTGCCATGGAGCAACTTTATACTCTTGGAGCATTGGATGAAGAGGGACTTCTGACGAAACTGGGAAGAAAAATGGCAGAATTTCCATTAGATCCTCCTTTGTCCAAGATGCTTCTTGCTAGCGTGGACCTTGGCTGTA
Organism: Solanum piurae; assembly: GCA_029582685.1. NCBI lineage: Eukaryota > Viridiplantae > Streptophyta > Magnoliopsida > Solanales > Solanaceae > Solanum > Solanum piurae. Next base: position 24,879 of record JAJOOO010013921.1, on the reverse strand, counting down.
GTGATGAGATCTTGACCATCATTGCTATGATTCAAACTGGAAATATCTTTTACCGACCAAGAGAAAAACAAGCTCAGGCCGATCAGAAAAGGGCCAAATTTTTTCAGCCTGAGGGTGATCATCTTACCTTGCTTGCTGTTTATGAGGCTTGGAAAGCAAAAAACTTTTCAGGTCCATGGTGTTTTGAAAATTTTGTCCAGTCACGATCACTTAGGAGGGCACAGGATGTTAGAAAACAGCTGCTCTCCATCATGGATAAGTATGTATTTCAATTCCTTTTTCATACTGTACTTCTCATTTCAAGCCTTGTTCTCTCTTACTGTTTGCTTATTAACCTTTATTGACTGTTAGCTTAATTGATTTGGGCTTATTTTGTGGATCTCTCTGCCTGATGTTTATTAATTCTCTTTTAGGTTAGAAACTTATATGGTTGCGACTCGATTCTGATACTTGCTTGCTCTTGCAGGTATAAATTGGATGTTGTAAGTGCTGGAAAGAATTTCACAAAGATCCGGAAGGCTATTGGAGCAGGTTTCTTTTTTCATGCTGCTAGAAAGGATCCTCAAGAGGGTTATAGAACTCTAGTTGAGAACCAGCCAGTTTACATCCATCCTAGCAGTGCTCTTTTTCAAAGACAGCCGGACTGGGTTATTTATCACGAGCTTGTTATGACAACAAAGGAGTACATGCGCGAGGTGACCGTGGTAGATCCTAAATGGATTGTTGAGCTGGCACCAAGATTCTTCAAGGTGTCTGACCCAACAAAATTAAGCAAGCGCAAGAGACAGGAACGTATTGAACCTCTTTACGACAGATATCACGAGCCAAACTCATGGAGATTGAGTAAACGGCGAGCGTGATATCTTTTTTTTTCTTGGTTGTGTTGGTTCATTGAAATGCGCACTGTCTGTTTCTGTAAGAGTGACATATATTTGGTCAATCTAAAACATATTTTTTGACATTTGGAGCACTTCTTTCATAAAAGCCTTTTTACCATTTGAGCTAATTATAGTTTTCAGTGAAGTTCCTCAAAGTTGTTATAACTTTTCTGTTATTTGCTTTTTGCAAGGGACATAATCTTTGACATTCAACTTTAATCTTTTTTATGTTCCAAAGATGAATGGTTAAGCCTTTTGAACTGGATCAGAAAGAAGCTAAAAGAATATGCTAGTTACTCTAGCTAACTAGTTTCCAAATCATATTTTAGTTTTGAAAAGTAAATAGAGTATTTCATGAAATAGTTTAATAACTTTGGATTACAAAATTAATCATTCTTATGCTTTTTCCTTTTTGTATTTTTTCTGGGTTGACTTTGTTAATGCTTGCTGACGACTTTTACTTATTTTTAATGTGTTCCAACTTTAGCATGGATAAGGGATTTACTTAAAACATTGTGTGAACATATTTTTGTGCTTGCTTTTTCTACGTGAATCTGGGTGCTGCTGTCACTGTCATGAATAGTGCTCTTTTTATTAGTAACGTTGAGATTCATTATTACTCCATTTCTTGTCTAAAGGTTGTTTTCCCCTTAAATTTCTTGTCTAACGGTTGTTTTCCAGACAGCTGCGATTGAAATTATGCCCCGTGTTTGATTTAATGCTTTAACCTTCACAATGTTGGTGAATTTAGTAAAATCTGTTCTTTCTCAGCTTTAGCTCTTTCTCTCTGATGTAATGTCATTTTTATACATCCATTTTTAAATGAAGTGTGTTCTCTTTAATGGCTGGTTCTCCTGTGAAAAGCATCTGAAGTTCTAAGGTCTGAAAAGATTATGTTTTGGTAGTTAATTAGTTGGAGACCAATTAGATCTAAAGTTGTCCAGTCCTTGCAAATTTTAGGATTGATGTAACTGCACTAACCACATAATGTTTCAAGTACTTTGTCCTTCATTTCTTGCTTTGACTGTCTCTGCTTTCTACCTGTTGTATGATTATTTATGTTATTGCTGTATTGCACCTCTAAGACTTCTTATTAGCAGATATTTATTGGTTAATTTTCTAGTCTTTGATAAGCACGAGTTTGAATGAACCATGGACTGCAGTAGTTTCAAGTCTTAGATAAGCATGAGTCTGAATGAACCATGGATTGTAGTAGTTGGCACTAGATGAATGCCGGAATACTATTTATGATGTAATGAACTTTAGCTTTTTAACCATGAGACATTGATAAGTTTTAGTTCCAACTTAATTGACTGTCAATTGATTGATTTTTTGCTTTTCTATCGGCACGGGTCAAGTCAGAGGTTGGAAACTCCTACTGAATTTTCTCAACTGTTTCTGCTGCTGATAGCCCACAAGAAACACCAGGTATACATTTCTCATGTTTGCTGTAGTTAAAGTATTGTGACGGAAGTGAGTAGCTGCATGGGTTGTTCCATCCATAACATATTGTATAGGATAAGTTTGGCCCTGATTTTGGTGAACACCTGGGCGAGATATTTGCGAACTCAAGACTGGACCGTGCTGTGACCTATCATGAGTCACGTACAGCTAGTGTAAATTGACAAATGAACTTTGGATAGTTTCTCTAAGATGCACTTAGAACCATGCAAGTACCATAGTTTTATTAGAAACATGTAATGTTCAAGCTGCCATTTGTTTTATGAGCCGTGTATTTGAATTTTTGGACTTCCAATATGCTTGAGTTCTTTTGTAGGCATGTCAAGTTTGCTTCACCATTTTGACCAACGACTATCCCTGATACAGTCTATACTTCACCTTAGAATATACATTTAGTTTATTCCTATAAACAAAATTTATGGTTGTATATATAAAGCACATTTTTGTAGATGTGGCAATATGGATTTTCACCTTTTGGGATCAAATAAACAAAATCTTTTTTTTGATAAAGGGGATCAAATAAACAAAATCTACATGTGTATAATAGATTTTTGGTGCAAATGACCTTGTTATGGCTTTGAAATTCAAACAAGGAGATTATCTTGTGTTTGTATATGCAGCTTATTACAAATTTAGACAAATAAGTCATTGGAATCATATCTGTAAATATTATAGGATGGCATAGTGGAGAAGGCAGAGAAGAAACTACCAAACTGGAAGGCTCAGTACCTTTCACTAGGGGGTAGGGTCACTCCTATCAATAGTGTTTTAGATTCTTTGCCTACCTCTCTAATGTCATTGCTCCCTATCCTAGCTAAGGTGGCCAAAAGGTTATACAAACTAGGGAGGGATTCCCTGTGGATAGGTAACAAGGAGGAAAGTACGGGCTCTCAGCTACTGGATTGGGAGGTGGTTCAACTGGATAAAAGGTGTGGTGGCTTGGGCGTGAGGGATTTAAGAAGGCAGAGCAATGATGAAATGGTTATGGAGATTCAATTGGGAACATGAGGCTCTGTTGAAGGAAGTGGTGTGAGCAAATATGGCCAGACTGATGAAAGATGTTAGACAGTGGACCACTTAAACTACGTAGTTAGAGATTGTTTGCTATTGCTTATGCCTCAGCAGAGAAGTAAAGTCCTGCTCTTCTCTCTTCCCCTTACGTATCTAGTTCTATAGCTTAACTCTTACTTTTACGATGAAAGGGAAGAACGTAATAGTAATAAAAGGAAAAGTAAGGTGTGGCGGGAAGTCAACTTTTTGGTCTCCAAATTTCAGTCCCGGAAGAATCTTATTTTTATCGCTATTAGGCATAAGTAGTGTAAGAAGTAGGACCTCGACATCAAATATAGGATTGTTTTTGTACACGATCTCTATTTTAGTAGTCCTAGCTATCCACTTTACTATGTGGTAGAGTGTTCATCCCAACCCCTTTGCAGGGGTACATTCCCTTTAATTGAGAGAAGGACTAGAAATTGACTCCCCTATTCGAGATGCGAAAGAAGGGTATGGAGTTTATCCAAGGAATACTCTCCCGTGGTGTACTGATAATGTTACTAGAATTTATGGAACATTGCTGTGGAGAACTATCAGAAACCTTTGGCCTAAGTTGTCTTGATAACATGAATTTAAAGGTGGGAAATGGGAGCAAAATATTATTCTGGGCTGATCTATGAATTGGCCAGGGGACTCTGAAGCAGACATTCCCAGACCTCTTCAATATTTTTTCTGCTCCTAATGTCTCACTAACTGACAGCTGGTCACCACAAGGGTGGGATGTCACCTTCGGAACACCTAGATGATTGGGAAGTGAGCAGATTTGCGGAGTTGATGAAGGTCCTAGAAGGTTTCAATGGCACCACTACAGATGGAAGCATGACAGGGATGAGATCTCAGTTAGAAGAAGCTACAAGAAAGAAGCAGGGATGCAGCCTCAGATCACACCAGGACCCTGCAAACAGGTTTGGGGGAACATGGCACCAACAAAAGTAAAATGCTTTCGCTTGGCTAGTTTCCAGGAGGCCTGCCTCACACATGAAGAATTGCAGAAGAGAAAGTTTCACATTGCTTCTGACGTTTTCTCTGCTATGAGAAAAGAGAGACCAACAACCACACATTCCTACATTGCAAATTCACTTCTTAATTATGGTCTCCGTTCCTCCAATTAACAGAGCTTAAATGGACAATGCCTGAGTACACAATAGATCTCTTATGTTGCTGGACAAGGAGAGGGGGCAGCAAGAATCAAAAGACATGGGGGATATTAATTCCACCCTGTATTTGTGGACAATTTGGAAGGAGAGAAATGGAGGATGTTTTGAAGATGGGACACACAACATCCACAAAGTGAAGGTAGATGCATTGCCACCTTTTATTTTTTGTGTAAAGAAACTTGTATAGAAGAAGCAGAACAATTAGTAGATTTTTTAGGATCTTTGTAAGTAATGTAGATTCCTAACCGTATTTTGGAGGTCTCCAGCATGTCCCTAATGCTGAGGAATACAATTTTACCAGATTCAAAAAAGAAAATATACCCAAGTTCTTACTTTTGCATGTTCTTAGCAGGGAAGAATGAGGGATGCCCAGCTTGGATCACATACTATGAGGTTTCATGGTATGATAGTGGCAAGGACTCATCTGAATGACTGATTGATCCTAATATTACTTTTGGCGATAGTTGTCCTACTATATGCTATCCATCTGTTTTATTGGTTTGTTGGGAAAGACATGATGGAAGATCTCAAGTATATTTTTAAAAGTAATACTGTACCTATTTGGGCTATGCCAGTGAGTTGATCCTCATTCTTCATGCAGTAGCTACAAAATTACTCTATGGATGCGATTAGTACCTCATATTCAGATTTCAAATTTTCCAAAATTTATCAGGTGTATGCTGTTCTGCTGCTGGTTGTTTTTATTCTCTTTTATTTTTAACAAAGAGATGTCTGTGATCTTTCATTATGCGATATTAGGCAAGCTTTTCTTTGGATTTGGCTAGTTTTAGTGGAAGTGGTTTATATTTCTTCTCACCATAAAAGCTTTCTGGTAGTCCTCTAATTATATTCTGATGGCAGGGCTTTTGTTCTCTGTTCTGGTAGCATATGTTATGACAGATGCTGTTGGACGGCCTAGGACAGACTTCTTCTGGTGTTGTTTTCCAGACGGAAAAGAAGTAAGACTACGTAGTGTCCGTCATAGTTATTTTTAAATAAAAGATTACTGACCAACATGCTTGGGAGGGATTTATCCTATTTCTTCATTTGAATCTCTCATTTGCAATGTAATTGCTACGACCTGAATTAGTCACCCTACTGTTGCTTGGATTGCATATATCTATCAAACTTGCATGTTATTATGCCAACATTATCTTCTACTTTGATTTTGTTACTATTGTGTTTCTTTTAATTTGGTTATCTTTAGGGTGTGCTCGATATGGAGGAAATCATTTTTTTTCATTTTTCTCATGTTCGATTGGTTGGAATTTTTGGAAAATATTTTCTCTAGGAAAGCAAGTTCTTTAAAATTGAGTTGGAGATTTGAGGTCAATTTGGGGGGAAATCGTTAGTTTTGGAGGGTATGGGTGACAAATTTGTAGATGGTGGGGTATGAATGGCCACATAGTATAACGGAGGATAAAGTTAACTATTAAATGAAAGTTGAGGGGTAATTTTGACCATTTCCCCTTGTTTATTGTTTGAGGGCAAATCCTTAGTTTGGAGGACAGGGTATGTGGAATACCATAATTAATTAGATGTTATTGTGCTCCCTCGTATGTTATCCACCGCTTCATGCGGCGGTTGTGGAATCTTTCAACGTTGAGGCATCGTACCTTGAGCATATGTTAGCAAGTGTTACTTAACGTGTGCTGAGAGCTTATTTTTAAGTATTTATTTCGCGTCTTATTTTATATTTCATGATTTTATGGTTGTTAGGTATGTCATATTTAGATGCATTTATTTATTTTTGAGGCTTAAGTCATCCACAGTCACTCAAAGTTATCCGCATAATTCATTTGGACACATCAACTTAACGTTATATCTATTGAACACCTCTACAAACTCGAATTTGAACCATTTGAACACTTTTTTGACAATCAGCTAAAAGTATAAAGTGTGTGTAACCCACTCGCGATGACGTGGCAAATTGACGAATTAATGATATACATGTGGCATTTTGAGCTAAAATAATAATTAAAAATTTATAAAGAAAAAAAAAAGGAAAAGGGCAAGTCTGGTTGTCCGCCCGCCGTCGACCTTGCAACTTTTTCTATTCAAAGTGTTTTTCATCCATTCATTGTCTCTTAAGTCTTAATTCAACTAAAAATAAATCCAAATATGTTTATTAAAGAAAAAAAATGAAATAGTAAACTATATATTCTTCTTTAATTTCTTTATTTTTTTTCCTTTTCTCATCTCAAATTCGGAAGATTTCAAGGAAATTCAACCATTAATGAACTGTTTGTGAAGAGATTTCCAGCTTTAAATTGAACCCTTCTTTAATTTCTTCATTTCTATCCCTTTTCAGCTTTTCTCTTCCATAGTTAATTCTAATTTTGGTTTTTTCCCCCCGAAGAAATTACTTATTTTTATTCCTTTTTATCCCTTTTTATCTTGTTCATGTTTTGGATGGTGAAGAAGAAATTTTTAATTTTTATAAAGGATAGTAGTGCTTTCCACATGAATATGATAGTGGTGAGGGAGAATGTGAAGTGGCTGAATATAAGAAGGAAAGAGAAGGGTGGATAGTGGTGGTAATAACGGCGGCGGGCGCAGTGGAAATGGTTGTGGTGGTGCCGGCAGACGCGGTGGAAATGGGTTATGGTGAAAGAAGAAAGAAGAAGAAAGAGATAAAAAAAAATATAGCTAAAAATTGTTAGTCACGCACTGAATATGTGTGAAATGCACTTTCCATGCCATGTCAGCTAAAAGGGTTTAATAGGTACTTATTTTGAATACCTTAAGGGCTCGTTTGGTAGAGTGTATAAGAATAATGCAAAATAGGGTGCATTAGTAATGTTTGCATTAATAGTGCTTGCATTGGTAATGTCTGCATTAGTTATGCAAGTATTATTTCTTATACATTGTTTGGTTTGATGTATTAAAATTAACACATCTTGCATAATTTCTATTAAAAAATATATGTTTACAAAAATATCCTTCACACTTTATTTATTTGTACACTTCCTTTGCAACAAAATTATTTGCTAAAACATTAAAAATATATTTCTTTGCTAAAACATCATTAACTCTTCATTCTTCTTTTTCTTTTTTTCAAAAATAATATTAAATAGTTATACTATTGAGTCAAAATATTTTTGTAAAAAATTGGCAATTTTTTTTTTGTCTACATTGAAAACAAAGCATTTAGGTTGTCATCAAATACTAATAAAATACACGAAAGTAATGCAATCAACTCAAGAAAAAGATAGTAATTTACTTGTTCACATCTAATTATTACTAAATCAACTAAGATCAGATTCTTTTACAACAAAAAAAATCTACCTTCATTTTTTTATCATATTTTAAGGATGAATTTATGTACTACTAATTAAGAAAAGCATAACGAATGTGAAAAAAGAATAAGTTTTATATTTTTGAGTTGATAAGTTGGGGTGAGGCAGTGGGCTGCTTAAAATTTATCGTCACAATAGTAAATTTTTTGATTAAATTAGATTATTTTTTTTAAAGATAAGTACTTAAGAGGCCATAAAGCCTATTAAGACACCAATAAATTAAAAGTCACTAAAAAACAAATCAACATAAAAATAAAAACTTATGACAACAAAGAAAATGAAAAGACTTTAAGGATAGTTTTGTAATTATTTAATCTAATGCAAGTGTTAAAATGCTATGTATTACTAATACCTAGAATTTCTTGATATTAGTAATACACAACTTAATACACAATAGAGTGTACAACTAATGCATGCATTAGTTCTACAAGGCATGAAAAAGTGTACCAAACAAAGTATTGTTAATACACACATCTAATGCATGCATTATATCCCTAATACACTCTACCAAACGACCCCTTAGTGTTCAATAGGTACATCTCATAGTTAAGGTGTGCAAATGAATTATGCGGACAACTTTGAGTGACTGATGATGACTTAAGCCTATTTTTGAGGTTGCATTCTCTACGTTATGATAGACACAACATATGATCTCTATCTTTTTTTATGTTTTACCATTGTCTACACATAAAATATTAATAATATTTTTGTTTTATTTTTTTTATTGTTTTATGATATTACTTTCTCTTTCTTTTATGTCTGTTATGTGACCTCCTTGAAAAAATAATTGAAAAGGTTGGTGTGTCTTTAACTATCAGGACAAGTGGATCCGCATTTTTAAATTATTTACAAAAACTTGTTTTAACTCATGTGTGGGAAGGGTATAATACAATTTTTCTCTTAGAATACACTAAACGGTTATATTTTAGTAAGGTGAAACAATTGCTATGGATAGGGCCCTCTGATAGATATTATCCGGTTAATGGTGATTCAAGAATTAAAACAATGCAAATTGCATTGTTTATGCAGTCTAGTGTGCTTCAACTTCAACTGTTTGCTATTAAGAAGGGTGAATATATTGTCCCAAGTCTTTACATCAGTCAACGTAATGAACCTTTCTTTATAAAAATACAGTCACGAAGGGTGAATCAAGGAAGGAAAAGGAGGATGGAAATGAACCTGTAGCTGATGATTACAATAGCAATGAGTTGCAATTTTTTAGAAGAAAAAAAAGTAACTAAGGAACTAGATTACTTTTTGAAAGAGAAAATATTGATGAAACTCAAAGAATTGTGGGCAATTACTCAATCGCTACAAAAAAGAACCTTAGAGTTGTTAAGAGTGAATTTACTAGACTTAGATATAAATTTACAAGAAGTTATAATGACTCTAAGGTAATTTTCGGAAAATGATCATTTTACCCCTCACGATAGTTATTTCGAGTCTTGTTTGATCAATGTATGAAGTTGGTTTTGAAATTTGATCGTAAACTTGTGATTTTTGGAAGTTATAGAGTTTTGGAGAGTTAAAGTTGTTAAAAGTGGTTTTTGGTGACAACCGGAGCTACGAGTCTCGAAATGGACTTCCGTCAGTTCTGTTAGCTCTGTAATATGATTTTTGGTCTAGACGTATTGTTGGTTTGGGTTCTAAGGCTTTTGGTTTGATTTTGATCCATTAGACGAAATGTGGAAAAAGTTAAGGCTAAGGTTACGATACTAATTCTTTAAAAAAAAAGAGTTAAACTAAAGTTTGACTTTAGTCAACGTTTGAGGTTAGAAAGATTATTTTTGAGTTTTGATGATTTCACTAGGTCCAAATGATGATATTTGCCCTAGTTGAAGGCTTGGTTCAGTTCCCGAAGCTTTTGGATAAGTTTCATGTTCTTATTTCAAAATTTGGAGATTCTTAAGTTAAAGTTGACTTTGTTCAATATCGGGTTAAGGTGACCTTGTTTGGGTGTTTTGATGATTCCATTGAGTCTAAACCAGTGTTATGAAAGGCGAAAAGCGCAAAAAAACTCTAAGGTTCGTAGAGGCTTTAAGCGCAAATAAAGCGTGGGCTTTAATACAAAAAGGCGCAAAGGGAGAAAAGAAAATAATATTTTTTTTTAGTTCAAGACTAATAATTATAAACATGAATGACAAATATATGACCAAAGAAATTGAATTTTTTTTATGATAAAGTGAATTATCAAATTTTTAGTGTCACTTCTTCATAAGAGGCTCATTGGCAAGGAAACGTTTGCCTTAGAACCTTGATGACGACACTGAAGCGTACATAAAGTGAGGCAAAACGCTCAATACATTTTGGGCCTCATTTCAGTGCTTAAACGCGCTTAAAGTGCGCCTTTGATAACATTGGTCTGAACTGTCATTTTCAAGCTAGAAGCATATTTGGTTTGTGTTTAGGAGGTTCTAGATGAGTTATGTGCGAGTTTCTAAGATTTTTGGGTGCCTTGACATTGTTTCACCAATTTGTGTCAACTAAAAGGTTCATTATTAATTTTAAAGATAGAAAAATTATTTTGAAACTTCTGAAAGTTTGAGCATGAATTATAGGACTGATCTGCAAAGTTTGGTTCATTTTCGCTAAGTGGAGATTGAACTTTTATCGCGATATATGAAATAATTATTTATCAGAAATAAATGATATTTGACTAGACAAATGAATACGGAAATGAGTTTCGATCGAACGAGCAAATTCGTATTATTATTTAAGACATTTAGGAAAAAGAATTGGATCATTTCGCTATTGTATGAGAAATTTACGACATTTTTAGTGAAACAAAAGTTTCTGATTTGCTGGTGCAACTACCGTTGTACATGTATTTAAAAATTTAGACTGTGTAATTTGAGCATATTGGGAGTTCTACAGCTCGAAATAGAGTGATTGTTGCGGCATTTTCTCAATTTAATATGGGGGTTAGTATCCAATCCTTATTTCAGCATTTTCTCATGATTTCTTCATCTTGTTTTCTTTTCTTATCCGTGTAATTCTTGGAGGAAACTAGGGTTTTATCGATTTGGACTCAATTTTTGATGAAAAATGTATATTTAGATTCTTATGTTATGGGTAAACTGATTTTGGCATAAACTTGTTAATTCATCAATTATTTTCATCATGCTAATATAAGCTTGAGAATTTGTTTTTTCCCTAATAAAATTAAAATTTGATAAATTGAGGATTTCAAGGTAATTCTAACTCCATTTTTGATGAAATTTCATTTTTGAACTTCCTAAGCATGGGTAAGTTTTTTTCATAAAAATATTCAGATTCGAATCGGGTTCATACCCGAGTATTGAATTTTTTCTCATGAACTTGTGTTTTAAGTAAACTAGTATACATACCCACGCGTTGCGCGGATACAATAATTTTTGATTATTTTAATTTCATAAAACATCAATAGTTCAAAATGTATTTACATATTTTTCACCCTTTCTTTAATAATTCCTAATTACTTAAATCGTAATATCTAAGTAATTAAATGACCTATTATTTATTTCACTTTTGATAAAATAATTTCCAATTCTCTGAAACCTTATAATAATATAAGAAATCTCTTTTATACCATTTTAATTTTTAAATCTCTATATATTCTATAGATTTTTGGATTCTAAAAGTAAAACACAGTTCATTTATTTTAAGTATAGTATATCAACATAATTTATATATAAATAAACTTGTAATATAAGAAATCACTTTTGTACCATTTTATTTTTAAAATCTTTGTACATTTTATAGGTTTGTAAATTCTAAAAGTAAAAAATAGTTTGTTTATTTTAAGTAAAGTATATCAACATAATTTATATAAATAAATTAAAATTTACGATTACTTCATATATACTCTAATCATTTGTCATTTTCAGTTTTTTCTTATTTTAAATAATAAAATGAAAAATTTATATTTTTCAATTATATATTTTAGAATATTATTTTTAAAATGCCAACTTCATCAATCTTGTTTCTGAAATATTTTATTATATACTTTTCAATTGATACACGAGTACAATTGTCTTATATTCAAACAAAATGTAGATTTTAATCATTAATAAGTTGAAATAATGAATAACTTTAAAATAGAGGATATTATTATAGTTGTGGTGCTGACACATAAGCCTTTTTACCTCTCCTATTATATATAGATAGATTAGAGTTTTGAGCATGGTTTCAACTCGTTTTTCAATGGAATTTTCACTATTGAGTTTCAAAACCTTTGGGTAACTTAATTTTATACAAATTTTCAGAATTATCCCTCGTGTTCGGAAATGGACTTTTAGGGCCAATTTGACCCGATTCTCAAAATCATTGATATGAGTGTTGTTAGTTCCAAAATTTTATTTTGGTTACTTATTTGATAGATCACATTGATTTGGAATCCCAACAAAAGGAGAAGACTCAAATTCTGGAGTGATTATTCGATTATTTGAGGCAAGTGGATTTCTCGACCCTTGTTAAATGTATAGAATCATGTATTTCTTTGTGGTATGTATTGAAGAGTAATGAGACTTGGTGATGAGTTGACTTGTTGATATTGCATGATCTTAATGCTGAACCAAAAAGATAATAAAAGGCAACTTGATTATATATTGATGTGTGATGTGTTGAGATGACTTGAAAGGTCTATTGATTCATTGTTGATATTGTATCACAATGGTGTTAGTGTGAATTATGCATTGATATATAAATGATTATCTCCTCATTATTTGTGTGAACATGCCTATTTATATTAGTTCCGAGATACGGTTGTGACAGGTATATAAATAATTATAAAATTTATATATCTAATTTATCGGTTAGATTTGATTATTTTTGCAGTTGTTTTTTTAGTGAAACCAAAATAGTATCGGTTTTTAAAATTTAAAACCAAATCTAACCAAATATCAATTTTTTAATCGATTTGGTTCTAATTGCGGTTCGATTTGATTTTTAACCATAACCATGAACAACCCTAATTATCGGGGTTGATTATCACGTTAGAGATTATTTTCTACTCTCTAAAAAAAATAAAAGATATTTTTTCAGAAAATATTTTTAATTCATCAACCAAATACAAAAAAAATTCTAAAAAAATATTTTCTACTCACCAACCAAACCAGAAAATAAGTAAAAAATCAATTATTTTCCAAGAACCAAGAAAACTTTTTACCAAACACACCCTAAGTGTCAAAAAGTAAAGCTCGTGTGTAATTTTTGACCTCCATCTCGGGCTCGTGTTCTTTGTCTGGATTGGGCGAGTGCAGTAGCAAGGAACAATCAATATTGTCCAGACCCAGGTAAGAAGCAGTCATTTACTTTGTCAACATCTGCCCATTGTGTTGGTTCAGCCATGGGAATTTTCGCCTACAATGTCAGTGTGGTATCCCCAAATTTTGTTCTTCCCCAAAAACCACTTTTTATCTCAGAATTTCCTCTTCCACAGGTTCGCATTAATCCCTCACGCAGGCGCAGCATCACACTTCAAGTAGCTTTCAGCATGACACAAAACCCAGGTGACAATTTTTAGCAGAATTACAATGTAAAGACAAGTGCTTTACTGTGATAATACACAAAATGGCTTTATGAAGTTGTAATGTTTACACCAATCTCAAAAACATCACGAAAGAGAAGAGGTCAATTCTGTTTTTTTTTCAGTATCGATGAGGACTCCCAACTCTGCTGGCGCAACCAACATTTGTTTTGGCCATTGTGATCTACATTGTTTAAGAATTCTGAGAAAAGTGTTTTCATTATGCACACTTCTAGCTTACCGTGTTGTGAACTAACTCATGTTCAGCACCGAAATCAGTAGTTAATCACTCTAGACTTTCTCTGCCATAGTGCTTCAGTCGTGTAACCAGTACTGCTCCCCAGCTATTACACTCACTTCCGATCATAGTGCCTAAAAGTTGTGTAGCTAGTGCCAAATTAACTGCAGCAACTTTGTTTAATATAGCACACTTTGTTTCCAGGAGTCATTCTGGGATCTATGCTGGATTAGTCCATAAATAATGCTTGGAATGAATAAAAAGAGAGTCAACCCGATTGAGTCACTAAACATAATTCCGGGATTTTTGACAACTTTTGGTGAAAGTCTGAGGGTCTTCTTCATATTCAATATGGAAGCCTGATACCAATTAAAAATGCTACAATAAAATCATCAATTTGGTTATACCGGAGAAAGAGGCAATGCTGATCCCTTGACAACTAATAACATATTATGTGACATTCTGCTGTCTACTTAGCTATGCACGTGTCCTGATGTCCAGCAGCTGTGCAGAAGAAAATTACAGTGCTGAACCCACACAATGAGAAACTAGCTGGAGTGTTGCATGATACTGGATCTATGGAGATCGTGGTCTTGTGTCATGGATTTAGATCGTCAAAGGTCTGAACCATTCCCCTTTTACTATGGTTCTTGTGCTTCATTAGCTGTTCTATTGCTTCCTTGAATTTTCTACTAATGTCATCTAGTTCAATGGCGCTGACATAAGTTTCAGAAAGTAAGTTGCCTCGGCTGTAAGTATGTAGTGCTGCAGTGTCCCACCACTGTGACATATCTGACTTTATTTTCACCAATGCTCTTGAGCAACAATAGTGTGAGTCTGAAATCATCCAAACAAAATAAGTGAATAAAAACAGATGATGTCAGTTATTAATTAATTGAAGAGTTACATAGTACATATTGTTGGTGGGAGGTGGTAGGTATCCCATGGAATTAGTTGAGGTGCCTGCAAGCTGGCCCGGACACCACGGTTATCAAAAACAATTAATTGAAGAATGAATTCTTACTCAAAAAAAAAGTCTTGCTCAAAAAGATAACTGAAGAATGAATATATTTGGTGGATGGGTTGAGGAATCAAACTAAAACAGCTTTATTTGCTTAGCTACATTTTTATGCAGAAGTGTGAGGGCAAAGAATGATGTCAGATTCCCAAGTAGTAGGCTTTACTTAGATTCTCTTAGATGAGATTTTTAGTCTGTATTGTTTTCAACATCCGTTGCTGCTTCACATCTCTGTTAACAAAGTTCCTGTTGATTTTTAGTTGACTGGTGATTTTCCACGTTGACTTGATCCTGAATGGGGTTTATTGTTATCAAGATTTACTGGTTCTTTTTGAGTAAAATAGATCTAGTTGACCAATGCCCTTGGCAAGGCACATTGGGTTAGACCACTCGAGCACCAGAATTTGGCTAGTGCTCAACCTCATGAAGATTGAACAGCATCAGGTCATACAAGTACAAATATGAGCAGCATCTAGTAACACAAGTACAAATTTGAGATTATTTGTGTCAATATAATGCAAGTACTTGCAGATTCACCTTCCACTTTGTCTAAAACAAATTTTATGGGGTTTTGGGGAGAAATGGTTGAAGCGGATTGACTATTGTATAAAAAATGTTTGGTTCTCCATTTTAGTGAATGGAGAACCTGCTGGATTTTCCCCATCAGAAAGGGGTCTAAGGCAGGGAGACTGATACAACTATTCCTTTATCTTAGTTTCTTTGTTTCAAATGGGATAAAATATTTAAGCAGTAGTTATCTATAGTAGTTATAAGCAACAATTACTACCGGCAGTTATCTACAACATTAATTGTTTCTATGTGTTAGGAGTTATCTTTATGTTAAGTATAAATATATGTATCTAGGAGAATTTCGGTAGGAAGAAGAAAAGTATTATCATTATCTTTGTATCTGGAGATTTGTCCATTCCATATGGACATAGTTATTGGTTAATGCAGTGTTTAAGATTCTTGCACTTTATTTAACCAGTAAAGTTTCATTCTCATCTTGTTTTATCTTAGTCTCTATCGGTTTGGTAGCAGAGCAGAACAATCCAATCTGGTCAATACGGGATCTTCTACTTCTCAAGAAAACGCTCCCAACGTTGAATCTCTTGCCAACAATTGTCTATTCAAATACTATTGATTTGTTGGCAGCAGAAGTTGCTATATTGAAAGCTGAGAATGGTTGCGCCCAAGAAGGGGAAACCAGTCATCGGACGCGTAATGGAGGAAAATCTGCTTTGCAAGAAGAGGAAGAAGATATTGATAGCCCAGCGTGGTCAAAAAATCCTTTCCAGAGGCCACACACAAAGATAAAATTTCCTAGATTTGAAGGAGGTGATCCTAGAGGATGAATTTTGAAGGCAGAAAAATATTTCTGCTACTATCAAACTGTAGAGGAATACAAAGTTGACATCACATCGATGTATCCGGAAGGCGATGCTCTTGATCTCTTCTCTTGGAGAAATTGTGAGCGAACTTTGCTTTATTGGGAAGAGCTTGTAAAAGCATTGGAGGAAATTTATGATCCTGCGGAGTTTCAAAATCCCGACGAGCATCTTTGTAGCATTCAACAAAAAGATTGTATACAAGAGTATTGTCAAAAAGTATATAAAACCCATTGCACTCTTCTATAAACACCTAAAACAATATTAACTCTTCATTTCAAAATCCACGCAACAATGCTTCTCCCAATCCATCCACTTCCCAACCTCTTCAAATGCAAACATGGGATACCAAGATGAGAAATCTAATTGCACAAGGACTTCGTTATTGTTGCCATGAGAAATTAGCACCCGGTCATAGATGTAACGCTGCGGAACTCTCTCATGGAGCTTAATCAATTGGAAGATGTTGACGGGGTTAATGCAACAATCGCTGGCGACTCTTGAGAATCTGACATTGCTGAAATTTCATTCCATGCTATTTTGGGATAGTCAGTTGGTTCTACAATGAAGCTTCAGGGTGAAATCAACCATAGAAAGGTTTTAATACTTGTGGATTGTGGTTCCACACATAATTTCGTGGTTGAATCCATTGTAGAGAAGCATAAGCTCCTAGTAGAGATAGTTCCAACATTTGGCGTGCAAATAGGGAATGGGGACATCATTCGCTGCAATAAAGTTTGTTGGAATCTTCAAATTCTATTGCCAAGTTTTATCATCACTCAGGATTATTATCCTTTTGCACTTGGAGGGACTGATTTGGTTTTTGGTGTCAAATGGTTAGCTTCTCTCAATACTATTCAAGCTAATTGGAAGGATATGTTCATAATTTTCAATTGGAAAGGGAAACGTTACAAACTGCAAGGAATGAGATCGGCAAATTCCGCCACGGCTTCCCTCCAATCTTTTAATGTGGATGAATTGGAATTCATGGTGGAACCTAAAAAGTTTTATTACATCAATGGGACAAAGAAGCTAGTGCTTCTTCTTTGGAACTGCTAGTTCAATGGGTTGACTGTACCCTTGAAGAGGCTAGTTGGGAGAACTATGATCTCATTGCAGTTCAGTTTCTTTCTTTTCGCCTTGAGGACAAGACGACTTTTTAGAGGGGATGCACTGATACAACTACTCCTGTATCTTAGTTTCTTTGTTTTAAATAGGATAAAATATATAAGCAATAGTTATCTATAGTAGTTATAAGCAGCAGTTATCTACAACAGTAATTGTTTCTATGTGTTAGGAGTTATCTTTATGTTAAGTATAAATATATATGTATCTAGGAGAATTCGATCGGAAGAAGAAAAGTATTATCATTATCTTTGTATCTGGAGATTTGTCCACTCCATACGGGCATAGTTATTGGTTAATGCAGTGTTTAAGATTCTTGCACTTTATTTAACCAATAAAGTTTCATTCTCATCTCGTTTCATCTTAGTTTCTATCAGAGACCTACTCTCTCCTTTCCTCTTTATCCTAGCCATGGAGGCTATAATAGTATGATGAGAGTAGCTATCCAAAACAATTGACTAAAAGGCTTCAAGGTCAGCAACTCTTTCGGAGAGGAAATGCAGATTTGTCATCTGCGCTATGCAGATGACACAATTATTTTATGTGAAGGCAGGACTGATCAGGTTGCCTTTATAAGAATGACTTAGGTGGTTTTGAAGCGGTTTCTGGAGTAAATTGGAGGAAAACAACATCTTTCCAATTAAAGAAGTCCCTCAACTTTGGCAAGGATATTGGGGTGTAGAATAGAACAATCCACAACTTACTTGGGCATGCCATTGGGACATAAACATAAGGAATTAGAAATTTGGGATGACATAATTGAAAAGACAGAAAAAATTGGCCAACTGGAAAGCTCAGTATATCCTAGATATCTCTCTAGGAGGGAGAGTCACTTTGATAAACTCAGTGTTGGACTCTCTTCCAACTTATGTTAGGTCTTTATTCCCTATACCTGCCAAAGTGGAAGAATGACTTGACAAACCCACAAGAGATTTCTTGTGGTTAGGGAATAAAGAAGGGAAGGGTTTGCATTTAGCCAAATGGCAGACTGCACAGTTACATAAACAAGCTAGTGGACTTGGAATCAGAAACTTGGGGTTGCAGAACAAATACCTCTTGTCAAAATGGCTATGGAGGTTCAACACTGAGGAACAAGCCTCGTGGAGGGAGGTGTTAGTCAACAAGTATGGGTTGAATTGAAATTGGGTCTCCAACTCTGTAAATAGTATTTATGGGATGTCAACTTGGAGAACAATAAGGAACTTGTGGCCTGATCTAAGTAGAAACATAATCTACTAGGTGGGAAATGGGACTAAATCCTATTATGGAAGGAGAATTGGAATGGAAATGAGACACTGATAGTCTTATTTCCAGTCCTATTTTCCTTGTGCACCAATCCGGAGGAAACAGTGGTTGAGTTATGGTCTACTCATGGTCCATGGATGGAATAGTTCAGAATGCATTTAAATGACTGGGAGACTGTGAGAGTGGTTGAGCTATTACAAGTTCTGAATGGGTTCAATGGGTTATCAACGGAAAAAGATTCTATCGGATGGAAACACTCTAGAGATGGAAGCCTTTCTGTTAACAAGCTAATATTAACTAGGTGAAGGAGCATCCTGGTTGTAAGCTTGTCCCCTGGAAGCAGATTTGGAGGAACAAGATGCCAACCAAAATAAAGTGTTTCTCTTGGTTGGTTGCCAGAGAAATTGAAAAGGAGAGGTTTCATGTTGCCTCTTGGTGCTCTCTCAGTAATGAGGCTGGGGCTGAGGCTGAAGAAACCAACAACTACCTATTCCTCCATTGCAGAGAGACAACACAATTGTGGAACCTTTTTCTGGGACTAACACACAACAAAATGGATTATGCCTTTAGCATGCAACAAATCTACTTAGTTGTTGGATCAGTAGGGGGGGGGATCTAAGAAAAAGTGGTGGAGTATAATACCATCATGCATTTGGTAGTCTAGCTAGAAAGAAAGAAATAGCAGATGCTTTGAAAACAAGGCTAATTCAATAGAGAAAGTCAAATGGAACTGCTTAACTACTTTTTATTTTTGGTTTAAAGAAGGGACAGAAAAAGCTGCACAAATTTTAGATTTTATGGGCACTTTGTAATCTATTAGCCTTTTTGTTTTTTCTCATGTTGGGAACCAATTTTTGGAGGTCTCCAGCATATCCTTAATGCTTAGGAATACAACATTATCTTTCTCAAACAATATTTGCAATTGATGCTCTAGATAACTATAGTGAAGTTACAACTTTGATTTGGCTTCAGTTAAAACTGAACTCTGAACAAATTTCATTGAGCAAATTATCTTTTTTGACTTTTCGAGACCGGATAAAATTGAAGTTAAATGTACTATAAGATCAGTCTAGATCTATTATAGATGGATACGTATCGAGGAAAGTACCTTAAGTTCACGATTGAAGCAATTACTGGCTCGCTGACTTTCTTGCATAATTTAATAAGTTAAATTTTTTGGTTAAGTTCCACAATAGATGATTTTTATCTCTGTGCTTTTATCAGTATATGTGTAGTCTGTTTGATGGTGGGAGAGTTGTTGATGAAGCATCTAAATTTTCGTTCTGTTTCTGTTGCTAGGACTTCAACACTATGGTGAACCTTGCTGTTGCCCTGGAGAAAGAAGGAATCAGTGTATTTCGCTTTGATTTCCCTGGAAATGGGTAAGCTCTTGGTATTAAAAGGACCATCTATATTATTCAGGCAATCTCTAGATAAAGAGGGAGCTTTTTCATATACTGTTGTGAATGCTCTTTAGGTAGACTACTGTTATTGGTGTGAACAGTATCTTCTTCTTATTCATTTCTTTTTATGAGAAAAATGTGCAATTATATCTAGTTATAGGAGCTACTATTCAGTCTCTATTTAATCTATGGCTTCTATTTCTCCCTTATCATTGGTTCATAGTATTTACTGCAACTGCCTAAAACTATAGAGGCTTTTAACTTCCAATTAAATAATAGTTGTGAGCCGACCTTTTTCCCTTAGCGAATAAATCATTATTCCAACAATGTGAGCAGGGTTGGTCATAACTCTAAAATGTCTACATTCTAATGCTTTTCTTTCTTGATTTTCTTGTAAAGGTAGTAAGGTACAGCGGAATACAGACCTAACTAGAGGTCAATGCAATGGGTCAAAAAGCAAAATCTTACATCATTTCTATTCCATAATTCTCTTTGATTTACTTCTGCTCTCATCATCTTAGCTTTCAGAAATTTGTCGTCCCAAATTTCTGTATGCAGTGACTAACATTAGTTCTTTCACAATTCTTGGTTGTACATTATCAACTGCTTTCCAGTGAAAGTGAAGGTTCATTTCAGTATGGTAACTACCGTAGAGAGGCGGATGACTTGCATTCTGTGGTTGAATATTTCAATGGAGCAAACCGCAAAGTAACAGCAGTCCTTGGACATAGTAAAGGTGTGTCAACTTTTGCCAAGAGTTGTATAGTATATTAAGAGTATTTTTGTGCACTATGGTGAAGAAAGAGGTTTTGCCTGCAAAATTATTATGCTTTAGGTTTTTATTTATTTTTTGGTGATATCTAGATGCGACAATAGGATGCAATTATACCAGCACTAACACACCAGGATCTCATCAGAACTCCGAAGCTAAGTGTAATTGGGTGAGAGTAATACTAGGATGGGTGACCCCTGGGTAGTCCTTGTGTTGTATCCCTCCTTTTTCCTTGAACCGAGGGTCTATCGGAAACGGCCTCTCTACCTGTCAAGGTAGGGGTAAGGTCTGCATATAGTCTACCCTTCCCAGACCACCTGTGGGATTACACTGGTTATGTTGTTGTATCTGGATGTGATAATCTTCTCTCGCATAATCACATTGTGGCTCTTCCTTCATGCAGGGCAGAGTCATAATGGTATGTATGGGTTCAGCAGAATCCACTAACTTTGGCTCAAACCTTATGTTTGTGTTAAAAATTCATTTAGTATGTAAAAATTATCTATCCAGAACTCAATAAGCAAAAAGAATGGTGGTCTAGAACCCATAAACAAAAGATCCTAGCTCCGTCTCTGTCTTCATGGAATCTTGTTAAGGTGTAACTGCAAAATCAAATTTCAAGACAAAAGAGAAAAGAGAAGAAGCATCTCAAGGTGCTAATATGTGCCAAAGTCCCTTGTTCCTTTTAGATTATATCAGCTAGTTGTCATTATTAAAGAATGATATCAGATAGCTGTTGTTGTACCCCTTATTAATTTTGAAACTAGTTGTCCTAAGTACAGACAACATTTTGATAATGGTGGTTTCTGGGCCAGCTTGAGCAGCATGACTATTCTACTAGGAACCTGCTACCTCCCACCAACACAGATACTGGGTAATTTTGTCAGCATGATTAGGCAGATGAGAAGAAGAGAACAGACGGAAGGCTAGGTTGTATATTCATTGCTAGGGCCATACACGAAAAATATCAGCTATGAGAACTCCTTGTGGTTGAATTCATTGCTCCTAACTCATGTGCCAAAAGAGAAAAAGGACCAACAAGAAGGATATGTATACTTAGGTTTGACAAATTCTTTTTACCTCAATAAAATATAATTCAAAGAGTTTGTCAACTCAATGCAAATAACGGAAATTATCCCTGAATACTAATCACTGTGGAATAGGGATGTACTTTGTTTTGTGCTCTCGTCTTCCTCTACAAATTACATTAAGTATTATCATTTTGTCATGGTCATGTATGTTGACTAATTATCAGAAATAAACTGTTGCAGGAGGGAATGTTGTGCTTCTATATGCTTCTAAGTATCATGATGTTCACACAGTAATCAATTTGTCTGGCCGTTATAATCTAGAGAAAGGCATTGCAGAGCGCTTGGGCAAGGACTTTCTGAAAATAATCAAGAAGGATAGCTTCATTGATGTTAAAAATAGAGCAGGTAATGACAGTAAATTTTTATCCTGCTTATGCATATAAACATTTTCCCCTTTCGCTGTGGAATTCTTCGTTTTGTCATTTATATAGTTAATGTTAATTCAGATTATAGAGAATATGTGAAATTGATAGAAGACTAATCTCAATTTGGGAATGCCACAACTGCCCCTGATTTTCTTGCTTTCTCTATCATGCCTATGTTTTAACAAGTTTGACATCTCAAGAGCGATAAGAGTCAAAACGCACAATATCTACTGGTTTATACCCCTTTATTTGTTTTGTTTACTTTTAGGAATTTTAGGACTAATAGCTGAGGAAAGTAAGAATGTATCTACCCCCAGCCATGATGCTTTATATCTAGTATTACCTTGGTCTCTCTTTGGCTCTTGAGACCAAGATGCCTATGAACTATAGTACTTAGCTTAGACAGACTAAGGCTCCAATGACAAGTAAGAACCTCTTGCTCAGTATGTTAACTGATTATTTAGGCTTCCATAGCCATTTTCTTCCCCATCTATGGAGTAGGTTTTAGCCAATGACAATGCATAGGATTTTCATTTTCTTTGGAGAGCTGAAAATATGACTTTTCTGTTTGTAGGAAATGTTGAATACCGTGTTACTGAGGAAAGTTTAATGGATCGACTTAATATAAACATGCATGATGCATGCCTTCAAATTGACAAAGGATGCAGGTTGGACTGATCTTACTTCCATTATGTCAATACCTTCTCTTTGTCATTGGCATCTCTCTAGGTATAACAGACTCGCTGCAAAAACAAAAAAAAGTAAGTCAAAAGAAAATAAAGCCACTGCTGAACTTTGTGGCTTTTGCAGTTTCATTAGCACTTGTGCAAATGGTTTTTCTTACAGTAAATTCTATTCAATGCAACTTTAGCAAGAAAACACTCAGAAAACCAACAGCAAGACAACCACTTCAAAGAGAGAATACTAATAGAACAGCTGTCTTGCTTTCACCAAGTTGTTACACTCATGAACAATTAATCCATCTTAAGATGTTATCTCAGAATCCTAGTTGCTCATCTGCATCTATTGTTCTCGTTCTCAACTAACAAAATAATGAGAGGCATGACTTTCTTCGGGAAGATGGAGATGTGGATGGAAATTAGGAAACACAGAAGAAAGAGATCTGTTAAACTATTGAACTTGAAAAGCTTGAAGCTTTCCTTTATGTTAACTTGTTTCTTGGTACGACCAGATTTACCGCTGAGGTTTATTTTTTGATAAAGGTAAAGTTGTATTCCTCAACAATGAGGGTACGCTGGCAACCATCAAAAAGATTTACATCAGTGACCCAAAAAAGACCAACAGAAGAAAGCTGCTACTAAACTTGTAAAGAAGAGAAAAAATTTAAAATCTGTCCAGCATCCTCTATACCCTTCTTTACACCAAAAAAGGAAGTCTTCATACAACGCCATTTGATCTTTTGCACTGATTCTGCAGTATTTTCCATAAACCTCTTGTTTCTTTCTCTCCAAATAGTCCACCATATACAAGAGGGTATCATGTTCCACCATTTCTTTTGGCTCTTAATCCCCCCTCTTCTCACCCAGCAACTAAGGAGGTCTGCAGTGTGTTCTGGCATTGTCCAGTTTGTGTGTGTTCTGCTTAGAAAAATGGTCCATAATTGAGCAGTGACTTTGCAATGGAGGAGTAGAGGGCTATTTGTCTCATTTGTCTCATTACATAGTGAACACCTTCAAAGCCTCTTCTTTGCAACTTCTCATGAGTTAGGCATGCCCTTCTAGCCACTAGCCATGAGAAACACCTCACTTTAGTTGGCACTTTATTCTTCCATACCTTACTCCATGGTCCAGAGATTTCCCCTGGAAGTTCCTTCACTTTCCTATTGTACAATCTGCTGACTGACAACATACCATCATGATTATGTTTCCACATCATTACATCAGCTTCCAGATTTGTGCCCTTGAAATCATCTAGTGTTTGTAGCATCTCGGCTACTCTCCATATCTCTCAGTCATTTAGTAACCTTCTGAAGCTTAAATTCCACCTTTGTTCAGACCATACCTCATTTACCATTGCATCTGGAAAATTGCTGAGGGTATATATATCTGGATAGGAAGACATCAAGGAGTCCTGACCAATCCAGTGATCTTTCCAGAAAAGAACCCTGGTCCCATTCCCCACTTTATCTAATATTGTGTTGTAGTTGACTCCATAAATTTCTGATAGTTCTCCACACCGAGACACCATACGGGATATTCACTATATCGGAAACCCATGGGCTATTCTGGTCATACTTGTTACTGATAACTTCCTTCCTAAGTGCTTGATCCTCTCTTCCAAATTGCCACAACCATTTTGCCAACAAGCACTTGTTTGTAGCCCCAAGTTTCTGATCCCTAACCCCCTTGAGCTTCTACTAAGCAAAGCAGTTTGCCATTTGACAAGATGTATTCTTTTACCTTCCTTGATTCCCGAACAAAGGAAGTCCCTCCTTAATTTATCAAGTCTTTCTTCCACTTTGGCTGGCATAGGGAATAGGGACATCACATAGGTAGGTAAAGAGTCTAGTACAGAGTTTATCAGAATGATTCTCCCACCGAAGGATAGATATTGAGATTTCTAGTTTGCCAGCTTCTTCTCAGTTTTCAATTATACCGTACCATATCACTAGCTCTTTATGGTTGTTTCCAAGTGGCATACCTAGGTAAATAGTTTGGAGTTTTTCAATTCTGCACCCACCAAAATGTTTGCTAAGGCCTGGATCTGTGTAACCTCTTTGATGGGATATATACAACTCTTCCTCCAATTGACTGCCAAGCCTGAGACAACCTCAATGACTACCAAGATCATTCTGACACTTCTAATTTTTTCCTCAGCTTCACAAAATATGATAGTGTCATCAGCATAAAGCAAGTGACA